>JABUQX010082206.1:0-2500 GCA_015478945.1 Trachelipus rathkii
ATATATATAGTATATATATATATATATATATATATATATATATATATATATATATATATATATATATATATATATATATATATATATATATATATATATATATATATATATATATATATATATATATATTTATATATATATTTATATATATATATATATTTATATATATATATATATATATATATATATATATATATATATTTATAGATGTGAGTTATAAGTAGAGAAATATATATAAAAATCTATATATATATATATATATATATATATATATATATATATATATATATATATATATATATATATAAACACGGGGTAAGATGGGGACGCTAAGAAAATGAGCCAATTATATAAAGCAAACATGTTTCAAACATTTATTCAATGAGTGTTACAATAAAAATTATTAAAATTTGATTTAGCAAAACAAATTCCAGATGAAAATAAACTATAAAAGAAAAAATACCCCGATTTTAAAAAAAAATCAAATCTTCATCTTACTCCAAGTACGGGGTAAGATGAGACAGCATTCGGGGCAAGATAGGGTTTAGATGGTTTCTTCTGTTATTAGCAATAACCGCAATAATGACATATAAAAGAAGCAATTTTTTTCAATTTTGTCGAATCCTCTACATTATAAGATTTATGTGTACAACACTGATAAATACTGCAAGCGACACAGTTTGAAACGGATCAAAATATAAACCTTTGCAGACCTTGCACTCACAATCGTTTTCATCTATGCTTTTGTTCTGTTTTTTTTTTTAATACTTTATTATCTTCAGCTTTACTCTTTCTAGTCATTATATTTTGTTTCTTCTCCAGTCACCTTTTTTTTTTATCTCAGTAAGTTCGTTTTTGTAATAATTTAAAGTTAAGATTGTTGCTTTTCCTCTCTAGACACCCTTTCTTTTTTTCCTTTAGTGACCTTTGGCATAGGTAGAATTTTCTAAAGCGAGATTTTAAAAGCCGAAATCCAGTTACGACAAATTCCTATAGATATTCCTTGGCATACTTTTCAACCCACAAATACCAATCCGGTTACAAGGAACATATGAATTACAGAGAAAGGAAGAAGTCACATGGGCCTATCGAGACTATCCCAGTCGAACAATACTAAATATTCATGAAATACATGCTTATGCAATATTCAAAACCCACGCAGCACTCTAAGACCTATCAATATCCAGCACAAAATAAAGGTCAATATAATATATGAACCAACTACTACCTAAAGCAAACACTATAGTTAAGATACATCCTAACCACACGCCAAGTATTTGGTAAGAATATTGTCATCATTTTATCATGCAGTTTAATAACTCACTAAAAACCCGTTAAATTTGGCTTAGTCATAATACACTATATAATAGCCATACCATCAATAAACCTATTCAAAACCTTCTTAAATGCTGCAATCAACAACCTCTTGCGGCAAGCAATTCCATATATTAACAGCCCTATTAATGTATGAGTGTTTTCTTAAGTCATAATGGCATGTTTTCTTCTTTATTTTCATTCTGTGCTCCTTGGTTTCCCATCCTTGATCTACTATAAAGGCTGAATTAGTTTGATTATTATCGAAAGATGTAAATATTTTATAGACATGTATCATATCCTCTCCAAGAAATCGCATTTCTACAGAAACAATTACAAACTCCTTCACCTTCTCCTCATAACTCTTGCAATAAAAGATAGAAATCATCCTTGTTGATCTAGATTGCATTCTCTTCAACATATCTATGTATTTTCTTAAATAAAAGGACAAAACTTATGCACAATGCTGTAAAACAGACCTAACATGCTATTATGCAGCTTAATAAAAACCTCCTTACTCTTTTAAACAACTTTGTGATTTATTATACCTAGCATCTTATTAGCTTTATTCCTTGCTTCCAAGCTCAGATCACTCACTTTCAGATTACTGATTACAATCACAATATAATCTTTATCTTAGTCTACAAACTCAAGCCAGCCAATCTCTAATCACATCGCAAGTACGGAGTCGTAATGATAAAAACTCTCCTTGTACAAGATGATTTTTATTTGAATATTGTACATGTCTTCTTTTTTATCCTGTAGTTTTCTTTTCTTTTGTGTGTTTTGTTGTAGGTTCTGTTTCTCTTATTCCCTTTACTGTCTCTAGAGGGCTGATTATGGAATTCTGTAAAGAAGTGAATCCTTTCGATAACCCATCTTCTCTTTTAAAACGTCATTAACAAGTTTTCATAGTTTCATTGGACTATTTGCCTCTATTCGTCTTTTTCTATATATATATATATATATATATATATATATATATATATATATATATATATATATATATATATATATATTATATATTTATATATATATATATATATATATATATATATATATATATATCAACCCCCAGTAAGGACTTTCGTCCTGTCAGTGGGACCCTTCGAGAAAGGTCCTTGGGAAACAAGGGCCTAACGGCTAAATCCGCTGGCTGGCCAGGCATATCGCGGACGCCGCGATT
>JABUQX010082206.1:5000-20019 GCA_015478945.1 Trachelipus rathkii
TATATAATAACTTATATATATATATATATATATAATATATATATAATTAACTATTTAAAATCTTAAAATTAATAATAATTTATTCCCTGTTTAAAATTAATAATATTTATAATACTATATATATACTATATATATATATATATAATTATAATTATATTAATATATAATATATATATATAATATCTAACAATATATATAACTTTAATATATATATATATATATAATATATATTATATATATATATATAATATATATATTATAATATATATATATATATATATATATATATATATATAATATATATATAACTATAATTTATATATATATATATATTATATTATATTAATTATATATATATATATATATATATATATATATATATATATTATACTATATATATATATATAATATATATATATATATATATATATATATAGTATATATTATATAATATATAACAAATAACAAAAAGGAGGGTGTTTCAGGTTAGTAGTAAATAAATAGCGAAACCTAGGATTAAAGGATAACGCCGCTCTGACGTCACTAGGCTCCTCCTTTTTTGTTGTTTTGCTTTTGTTTGTTTTTTGCTGTTGTTAGTCTAATCATTACCGCCATATATATAGTATACTATATTATATATATATATATATATAATATATATATATATAATATACATAATATATAATATATAAATATATATATATAATATATTATAATTTATCGTATATATATATAATATATATATATATTATAAATATATAGTATATATATATATATTATATATATATATATATATATATATATATATATATATATATATTATATATATATAAATAATATATAACTATATATATATATACACATACTATAGTATACATATATATATATATACTATATACATATATATTATATATATAATATACTATATCATATATATATACATATCTATAATAATATATATATATATAGATATACACTATTATCATATAATTTATATATTATATATATATCTATTACTATATATATATATATAACATATTATACATATATATATATATATTTATATTATATATAGATATATATAATATATTTATATATATATTATATAATATATATATATATAATATATATACCCTATATATATATATACTATAAATATACTATTATATATATATATATATATATATATATATAACAGTAGATATTATTACAATAACAACAACAAAGCTTACAACATAATGAAGTCACCCGGTAGCTCTCAAGGTGTGTGTGTGTGCGTGTGTGCGTGTGTCCTCATACGCAACAACAACAACATCAAACAACTACAACAACTAAATCAAACAAAAAACAAACAAACAAACAACCTCAGAGGGGAGAGGCTTATTGATGTCAGAGCGGATGTTTACTTTGATCCTGGGTTTCTGTTTATTAATACTCAGGTCTATTACGTTTGCGGTAAGAAATCGAGAAAGAGAATGGTTAAAACGGTGGGGAAAGACGTATTACATTATTAGCCTTTCTCAATGGATGAGATATATACCTAGAAGGTTAGAAAAGAGATTGGATAAGGAATATACATAGAAGGTTAGAAAAGAGATTGGAGAGAGGAAGTGAGAACAGGGGAGTTGATAAGGCGAAAATCTCTACTAGAGTTTCCTTTTTTAAGGAGAGCTTTGTGAGTGTCATCACACCAGTTACGGTGGTGTTCTTAGAGGGGGGGGGAGAATGAGGCACTAAAGTCCATCCACTTCCAGAACTTTGAGGAAAGCAAAATTTTATAAGAAAAAAAAATAAATAAAGCCCCCCTCCCCCCCAAAAAAAAAAAATAATAGTGGGTAAAAACCGAGGAAAAACCAGGTCCCAGACATATAAAGCATACTCCACACAGGGCCAAAAGAAAACTTCTATAAAATCAAGCAACATGTCTGGTGATTGTTGGAAATTTTTATTAATGTTCCTAAATATTTAAATATCGCGCTTGAATTGTAGAAAAATCTAAATTAAACTTTATTTTGGCCAAATAAATTAAATAACTAAATTTTCAAATTTGAATATATTAAATCTTAACTTTTCTAAGATAATGCTTTAATTTAATGTAGGGTCTGGTTTAAGTTGGACAAAAATCCTTCATCATGACAAAAATAAAATCAAAAGTCATTGACAGAATCAATCATCCAAAATGTTAGCCTGCGACTGGAAGTAATGCAAAAAAGTTCTCCGTCTGATATCGTTTAGTTTTTAAAAAATCTCATTTTGTGCTTACGTGATAATAGTTACTTGAAGAATGGTCTGCATAGGTATGACCCTAACCTTCATTTATACTACAATTTCTACAACCAACAAAACTTAAACCAACTACGTCGTTACTAAAGCATTTGCCAAATAAACTTACAAATAAGTTTGAAAGGCAAGACTTTTATTAAACCATTATTTTTTATTAACTTCATTAGCAATATTCATCCCTTCTTTTATAAATCAAAATCAAAATAAATATTAGTAATAAGAAATTTTGACATTTCAGAACACGAACCTCTTTACAGATTTCTTTGGAGGAAAAATAGTGCGATTCTTCAAAGAAAGATTACGAAAAAAAGAAAAAAAGAAACTGTAAGACAATTATAGACAGACGATTGTTTTACTCGTGTTTTCGAAAAAGATGTTACAGGTGTGTGGACGATTATATTATTTTTTTTATTATTAGAAAGATGAAGGATCTCAACTCTCGGGAAATTGAAAACATTCTTGCTTTCTCTACTCTATTTCGAAAAATATCAGAGGCTAATTTCCCCAAGGTCACCCTAATATCAGTATGAGATAATTGCAGTTGGTTGGGACGTCTTTCAAAATGAAGTGAATAGGTAATGAAGTGATAGTATAGATAATGTATAAAAAGTGTCAGGAATAGGAGAAAATCCTGAGGAGCAACATGATTGATAGATATAATTGATGAACGGTGGCCACCTTCAACAGCTGCTATATTACCACCTGAAAGAAAATCAGAAAGAAGGTCGCAGAAAGAAGGTCACAAAAAAAAAGGATAGATGCTGAATGTGGAAAGCTTAGAAATCAAAAAATTCTGTCAGAATTTATCGGAAAATTTCGATGTGTTTGGTGCATTAAAAGGTTCTCTGAAAAAAAAACCGTAGACCAGAAGACCAGAAGACCAAGAATCGGAGAGATGGGAAAGAAGATCACCAGAAGTTATATTGACGATTAGAGGTAAGATTAAAAGATTTAGAATGTTTATAAATCTTCAAGTAAAAGATTAATTTGAAAACCTTGGAAGAGTCGAGAGAGGTCCACCTTTTTCGACCAAATTTGAATGACTGAACGCCTCCAGTAAGAAATATAATGTCGAAATTGGCAGACACAAGCGAAATGTTTTGTTCAGGGTTCAAGCTCAGAAGTACATGTTTAAAGAACCACATATGCAATACCATCGGAACAGATCGTATTTTAATTTTTAAGTTCAGGCTGATCTTAAATCATATTTCAGGAGGAAATTTCAAATATTAGTCACAAATGGGTTAGTGGGAAATGGAGAAGGGGACCAGCTCCGGAATCGCATAACTTAAGCTTATAAAGAACAATGGGCAGCTTTAAATACCTTCCTAGTTTTTAGGGAAGATTTCTTTATTTTATATATATATATATATATATATATATATATATATATATATAGACATATATATCACACGTATAATATATATAACTATATATTATATATATATATATATATATATATATATATATAATATATATATATACTATATAATATAACTCATATAATATATATATATAGTATATATATAATTTATAATATATAATTATATAATATATATATATATATATATTTATATTATATATAATACATATATATATTATATATATATCATACTATATATATATACTATATATATATATATATATAATATATATAATATATTATTTATGATATATATATGATAATATATATACGTATATATATATATAATTTATATATATATTATATATATATATATATATAATTAATACTCCTATATATATAATATATAATATAATATAATATATATATATATATATATATTACTATCTATATATATCTATATATACTATATAATATATATATACATATATATATATTATAATATATATATATATCCAATATATTATATATATATATAATATATATATATATATATATATCTTTATATATAATATATATATATATAATCATATTATATATATATTATATATATAATAATATATATATATATAATTAATATATTATTATATATATATATATATATTATATAATATATACCTAACCTTATATACTTACATATAGTCCATACTATTATATAATATATATATATATATATATATATATATATATATATATATATATATATATATATACTGAGGATTAAATTTCCATGAACTAATTTCTGTATTTTGTTTAGTTAAGTTTAGGCATAAAAAATGTTGGAAAATAAACTATGTAGCAAAAATAGCTCTTGACTTGGATGATCTAGTTAGCGTAACTACAAACATCTCTAAAAATGCAACACAGAAGGAGTTCTAAAATTAGTTAAAACAAATTTGAGAAAATTCATGAATTGTTGTTAGGTGCGACATTTTTATAATATATATATATACTATATCCTATATATATATATATATATAAAACATCTCTAGAAAAAAATATATATATACTATATTATAATATATATACCTATATATTATATTATATATATATATATTATATATATGTAATATATAATATATAAATAATATATATATATATATATATAATATATTATATATAATTATATCCATATATATGTATATATATATATATAATATATATATATATATATATATATGAAACCTCTGGAGAAAAAGACCCAACAGAGTGTATATGTGAATATACTAGAGAAAAGAGAGAGTAAAATGAATTCTTCAAGACTATACCAATGAAAATAAAAGAAAGAATGAGCACAGAGGATAGGTTTTGGGTCAGAAATGAACAGAGGGAAAAATTAGACCAGAATGAAAAGACGAAACACACTAGTTCTTGGCAGAGGAAGAATGAATAGACCAAAAAATATTCAGAATGTAAGATACAGTTATAACAACAACGATATAAGATATAAGATATTTCTAAGATATGATATAAGATATAAGATATATAAGCAGGCGTTCTGATATTATGGAAGCGAATGAATTAATGAATGAATGAGTGAATGAAAAAGGATAAAAGCTCTAGACTCCACATTATTAAGGAGTTTAGTAGTTCATAACGCCAATCAAAGTCTAATCTCTATGTAAAGACTTCGCTAAACATAATAGGCTTCTGGAATGATTTGAAAAGTTCCTGAAGGCTTATCATAGGACTTTACTATGTCGTTTTAGTAGCTTATATGTTGGCGTATATATATATAAATAAATATTATATATATATATATATATATATATATATATATATATATATATATATATATATATATATATATATATATATATATATATATATATATATATATATATATATCTTTCAGGTTTGAATAACAATTTTTATTTTTATTTTTTATTTTTTAGAAATTTGACGTCAAGTTTTGAAGAAATGACGTAAAAAAAATATGTAATTTTTTTCCACATAAAGTTTCAACCGCAATAATTTTAAACAAACAAATAGACATATGACTAGTGATAACAATAATAAAAAATAAGACCAACTCTTAGATTTCGAAAGTGATTTGATTTAGTCGCAGAACATGAAACACTCTTTGCTCTTATAGTATGATAGATGGATGCCAAACGCACGATGGCTCTGAATATTTATATATGATTTTTCGTTCTTCAAATGATAATTATTGAAACTTGACCACAACTCACTGTTCGGTGGTACAGGAACGGAACCTCCGTATACATATCTTAATATGCTATGCATTTGGGATCAGCGTTAAAATATGCATTTCTCATTTTAATTTATTTAAAATTATACTTTACTAGATCGTTAGGAAATAACATTTAAATTATTTTATAATGGTAAATGAAAGCATGTAGCACGAGCATTTGTCTAAAGGGGCTCCTCCCCTTTACTCCCAGACCTGTGAGTGCTGGAAAAATAATAAAATATTGTTTCAACATCATAGGCTTATATCGAGTCGATAGAAAAATTTAAAAAAAAATAAAGCATCTCGCACTAAATATTATATTGATATGAAATTTTGAGACCATACCTTTTTTCAGACTTATTTTTTGAACACTTTGTGCATTTTTTCCTTTTATAACAGACAGATCATTTCAAATATTCATATAAGTTTCCATGAAATATCGGATTGAGTTCGTCGCATGCTTCGACAACCTTACGTTCAAGACACAATGTTAAATATGTTTTAGGAAAATTAATTTCATATTTAGCATCTTTAAGAGCAATGTTTTCTCACATAAAATTGATAAATATATTATTTCTTTACGATCTTAGCAAAGAAAATAAAGGAATATAATCATATCTATATATATATAGTAATATTCATTATATATATAATATTATATATATATATATATATATATAATAATATATATATATATAATAATATATCTAATATATATATATATATATATTAATATATGATATATATAATACCTATATTATATTATATAATAAAATTATATATACTATATATATATATATATATATATATATATATATAATATATATAATATATAATAGTGCTTAAGACATAATATATGTTGTGTGAAAAATATTTGTGAAATTCTATATAACATACGCCAATTTTTATTAATTATATATATATATATATATATATATATATATATATATAATATACTATATAATATAATATCTAGATACTAAAACTAACTTAATGCAAATTTTCTATGTCATATATAATATATATACTATATATATATATATATTTATATAATATATATACTATATATATATTATATACAATATACTATATATATATTATACCTATCTATACACTCTACCATAATCACTACACCCAGTATATATATACTATATCTATATATATATATATATATTACCATTATATATATATATTATAAATATATATATATATAATATATATATAGTATATATATTATATATAATATATATTATATAATGTTATATAAATATACTAACTAAAAATGTTTTCAAAGAACGTTAGTATATAATATTTCACTTAAAGAGTGAATTTCTTTCTCCCAAAATGTCCTGTTTAAATTTGGATCATAATGAATATACCTATAGTAATAATACCATGAACCCATTTAACAATTGGTCCTTTTTCAATTGATTGTATTTTCTTATTTTTTCTTTAACGCAATGGTAGGAACGATGGGTCAAAAGAATATATTGCAATGGCTAAATCAGTTCCTGAACACGTTAATAACCAACCTAGAGGAGAAAAGGATACAAAATGGACAAAAGTAAGCCAGTGTTCCTATCTGCAACGTTTCCATAATGTTAAATCCTGTTGATTGTGGAAGTAACTTGGTCGTGATAATATCTTTTTTTTTTTTTCCTGTTGCCAAAATCGTCCTGTTTAAATTTAATCATCAACAAATGTTGTTCGTTAAAAAAATTCCAATGGTCTGAGTCTATGAGATATATATATATATATAATATATATATATATATATATATATATATTTATAAATATATAATAATTATAATATATATATATACATATATATCTTTATATAATAATATTATATATATATATATATAATAGTTTGGGGCCAACGGGACCGCCTCCACCTTTTTCTCAAAAAGTATAAGAGTTATAGGTCTGAAACTTGGAATATAATGTATATATGGGCTAAGCTCGAATCCGTGTAAATTTCAAGTCTGTACGGATGTATATAGAAGGGGGTTTTGGGGGGTCCCCCCACCCCCCCAACCCCCCGATGGGTGACGCCGATATTGCGCTTACGCCTTTGTTGCTTGATCTGCGTGGGTGACGTTTAGGCTAACAGCATTGGCAACCGAGCACCTGGAGTGTCAAACAGACCGAAGTCTGTAATTGGACCGACAGACACAGACTGGCGCAGGCGTGCGCATTACACATACCATTATTATTATTATTATTCACAATCGAAGAATTCGAATTCCGAAGGAAATCGAATCTGAGTCGAAAAACGATCCCTGTAAGGAATCGTTTTTTTACGCCCTCCTACTTCGGATTCCACCGTGGTTTCTTCTTCGCATCCGGTTCTGAGTCCGATATATATCTACATGGGTTAGAGTTAACGTTTCGCTTTCAAACTTGGTATATGTTCTATTTAGGTGATAAACGTCCTCGCGAGTTTTGGTGATCGTAAGGTCACCCCTAAGGGGCGTGGTGGCCCCTAGCGCACAGGTCAAATTCGTCCCTGAAAACCATGTTAGGTCTTAACGTAATCGAGGTTAAAATTTGGATGTGATTTATATGATGCGCAATCTCGTCGAGGACGAGATTACGTTTCTCCCTCTGGTCCTCCCCTTCCATATGGGGGACGCTGGCCCCCCAAAAAATTAAACAATGATCGTAGAAGACTGAAACTTGGAGAACAGGTTGAAGGATCAGAGTCTGCCGACGGAAGACGGAGTTCGGAGTTGGAATTCGGTTTCGGAATTCCAGAGACCCCACTCGGAGGGGGGTCCCCTTTGAAAAATAGAAGAAGATACATGCATGAGAAATACAAAACAGAGGATGATGATAAGTAAGAAGAAAGGAAGACAATCGAGGAAAAGATTGAATAAGGAAGGTGAAAGAATGGAGAAGAAATCTGACTCAGAGGAGTATGAGTTGACAGATGCACCGGTGCTGGCTTCCGGTGCGGTGCCAATTATTAATATTTGTGTAATAATCAACAATATTTTTGTTAAAAATAAAATATATTTTTATAAGGATGTAGATCTCAACTAAGGGTGTTTGAGACTCCCTAATAAGCAAGACGGTCACGTTAATCAGGCCCCGGTCGATGGCGGGGGAGGAGCCCGCAGGCGCGCTAAGCCAGTGCAATCCGCCGCGAAAAACGGCGCGTGCGCGCGCCCGCAGGCGCAAATCCGCCGGCGCGATCCGACGCGTGTGCGCGCTCCCCGCAGGCGCGATCCGACACGGAAGGGGTGCGTGCGCGCGCCCCCTCGCGTATCGCATGTACGATCCGGTACGAGAATGCAAACGTGTCTGTTATTTCCAAACTTAATTTTTATTTTATAATTTTAAACTTATTCATGTTCATAACGTAAATTCAATCTCCCCTTGGATTCCAAAGTCATATTTTCTATAAGGTAGAAATAAATAATTCTTTTTGAAAAAAAAAAAGCGGGAAAAGAAAAACTGTTTTTTATTTTTAAAGCCTTTATAACATAAGTGCAAACTACATAATCATTAACATATAAATTTTTATGCATCAACATATAACATTCTCAATTTTATAACAAGAAACATTAATTTAAAAAACAATCATAATGACAAATAAATACCAGTATCAACACACACCACTAATTAGACCCTGCATAGGATTTGTATAGGACAAACATAAGCCGTCTAATATATTTTGAACATTATTAATTTTAAAAAAAGATGTTACATAATGATTATAAACATAAAATCTAAATGCAGAGAGTCAAGGAAATAAACAACATTTTATTTTTATTCTTATACACAGCTATCCAATGTCCATTGCTTGAAACATCCCGGGGAGAAGTGTTGAAGATAAGACCAGAGTCGGTAACCAATTTCCACAGAACAGAGTTCATTGCATGCGAATACGCCTAAAAATTTTCTTTCGTTTCCGAGGCATTTTAATATTTCTTCTTCATTCATCATTAATAATTCATGATTATATTTCGTGTTCTGTCAATCTCGATGATTTTGAGGGTGTTCCAGATACACCAGAACTGAGATTGAGATGTCCAAACTTTGTTCCAAATTTGAGCTCATACTAAAGTTCCTTTCTAGGATATTGAGATTGATAAGCATACAAGCTTGAAAGATCAAGCAGTGAGATCCATATGCATATAAACTTAAACTGTTTCCAGCAATAATTCTTGAGATCAACACCCGTACCGTTATCGCTGCATGACACAGTAGCATGTCTTGAGATCAACACCTGTACCGTTATCGCTACATGATACCGTATAGCAAACAAATCGTCAAAACAGCGCCTTGAGCATTTGAATGTGGAGTCTCAATATTCATCTCAATAATCACGACCGTTAAGCGTTAACCATTCACTATGAAACTGACCCCTCTAAGACCTGAAATGGTAAATTTAAAGGGGGACTCTTCATAGTTTCCAGAAATATGGCGTCGTGTTTCTACAATTCCTATGATTTCTTCTGAGGTAAGCTCCATTGACTATGTAGGGTTATAACTGCTCGATAACCTTTGGGTAAAGTTAAAAATTTTAGTTTCAATTCTCTTGATTGGATATTTTCGCTGTAATCAGCAAAAGAGATTTCTCTATTCCATATGTTTAATGGGAGAGTAATTTCACTTTACGCTACCATAAAGATATGCGTCCACGTAATTAAAGATTAGGCTTTGGAAGCCGTAGTTGTTGCTAAAGAGCGCTTTAACCTTAATGACACAATTCAAGCGTGTAGATCTAGTTAGCCTGATACGTGTATCCACAGATGGTAGAATTACAAGTCTTTCCTGAGAGAATATATCACCATTTATCCGTCCATAATATTCATAGGTGTTATTTTTAGATTTACCACCGCATGGGTTCTGTCGTTCTCCACATCTTTTAATGTATATCCACACGAATTGAAGATGAGACTCTTCGCCTTCTTGAGAATAGATTAAATAAAGTTTCCAATATAACTTGATAAGCGGTAACTTAAGCACTGATGCTCCTATAGATGTATCATTTAAAAATACCTCAATGTTGATTAAATACACGTATACTAGGCAAATTTGTTTTCCCGTGGATACTATGTGAATCGCTTCCTGTGAGATCTTAACCATCGTTCGTTTACTAACTAGTCTTTTAGATATAAAACACATTCGAAAAGGGTCAAGATATTGATCAGGAAGTCCAGAATATTGAAATCGAGCAGGTACATCTGTAATTTGTGATTGAGTGAAGGAGGAATTTAATACTAATAACGTTGGATTCACTCACAATAATCTGCGTAGGGTTCACAGAGAAGAGATCAATTCGCTTTACAAACAGTCTGGACTAGGGGAATGGGGAAAATGCTAATATTGCTGGTCATGCACCGAACGTAATTAATGCACAGGGGAGAAAGATCTGTTTAGACATTTCCTTATATACAAAATAGTTACAGGTTACCAGTGTTTATGTAAAATAATTGCAGTTCATCTCATCGTTATTAAAGGGCAACACATCAATGACTTTTTCTTTAGTGAGAACCTTTCCCTTTCCTATTTAAGGTTTTTACGACGACCTACCCTTGAACCAGTCATCTAACGTCGTATTTTTCGCTTAACATCATCTAACATTTCTCAAAAGCATCGGCTAGTCGTCGTTTTACAGCTGTTCGAGGATCGACACTCCCCTCTCCATAATATCCAAGGAAAGTATCTATACCTGTCTTAGCTGCTTTTTAGCAAAGTATTTACCTCCTGATTTAACAAAGGGATGGCCCGTCTGAACAACGAAGCAAAAAATCCGCCTAAACCATACCCTTCTGCATTCTTGAACCCCTGAAGACTCGTTCTCTTTCCATTATTATTTATCGGAGCTTCCTTCTTATATGTACTTTACACACTGCTGTTCCAGTCGTGAATGGGTATGGATTACCTTCTACATCTCTTATATAAATACGAATCGAACTCAGTTGGGTCTTACTCAAGGGTAAGTAGTGAACATTAGGAAAACTTATAACTCTTTTACCTTTAGGAAAATGAACTACTCTTAACAAAGAGGCTTTAGTATTCCCTACGTACTGATGATCTATAATATCTGTATAAACATAGGCCATACCAGGATCTTGAAACATCTTAGAAGGCATGCATACAAAATGTAATGAAGTCACGGTGTCATTTTTTGTGACATACTCTTCCATCGTTGGTATATAATAATGCATTAGAGCCTTTAGAGACGGTTTATTATTTCGCGATATTTTGTATATATGTGAGTAACAACAACTACGAAACCAAACTGAAGGGCGGAAAATAAATAAACTTATATCTTTCAGGTTCACATCCTCATGAGATTTTAATGTGATTAACACATTATCTTCGTTAACAGGTTTATTAACAAGAAACACTAAATCTTTACATAATTCACTTGCTTCAAATTTTTTGTTTAAGTCTATGAACACCTCGGTAATCGATTTATAGAGACCATTGTTTATTACATAATTTTCGTAGAAATATTCATTCTTGCCTCGTTTGATGGTCGCCGTACTAGCTTTACTTTTTAATACATTTTTAACATTATCAAACATTTCTAATATCGTAAACGCCAAATAGATTCATGGCCTATTCTCTATAATCGGCGTCGAGAGAAATTATTTCACTTAATTCCAAGCTATCATACCATTTCTCGATCAAAGTTATAGTAAGGTTCAATAATTTGAGTGTATAGTCTGAATATTTATTTCCGGATGTAAAATCCATAGAAGCCGATGAGGGCAGCGTTAAATAGAAATGATCTTCACTCTCCATGTTCACAAAGTAAACTGATCAATGTTTCCTAATTTCACTAGCCTTTATATAACTGTTAAACTTCATTGGGTAACCTACCCATTTGACAAGATACTGTTTAGTTTTACCTTTTCCTTTATATCCTAATATTTTTTCTATTTTATACTCGTGACTCTTAGGATCAAACCGTATTTTCTGTATTTCTTGTTTATAGAACCCTCCTTTTATTTTTTCACCATCTAAATCATCAAGATAGTATAATTTTAACCCATCTCTCGGGAATTCTCTGATAGTATCTACTTTAAAAACTTCTCTCGACCATCCTGCTTCATACCCTTTTCTGAAATTTTCGTCAGTCCTGGATACTCTTACATAGTCTCCTACTTTAATGCCTGTGTTATCTTTTATTTTTCCCTTTGGGTTGACAGGTACAACAGGTTTCGTCTTCACCATCTCTATAGGGGTATTCTTAAGTGTTCTATGATGAGACCGATTATAAGAGTAAGCCAAGTCCTGTAGTATATTTATATATTTAAATGTATCATCTTCGTGAAATACCTATGCATTCTTTCTTTTATAGTTCTTTGTACTCTTTCAACTATTGCGGCTTTTTTATTAACTGAAAATGTGTTGTAATACCCTATGTCATACTCTGTAACTAGTTCTTGAAACTCTTTACCTAAACATCTGTACCTTATCTGTCCATATCAAATTTTGGGATATCTTCATACCTTATTTATAATTTCTACATGACTGCTGTAGCAACAGTCTTTGATTTTTTATCTTTTAAACCCTTTAACCCAAATATCTGGAATATACATCATCAAAAAGAAATGATATCGAATACCCTTCATTGTAAAGATTATATTTTATCAATATCGGTCAATCCTAATTGCCACATACGTCATATCTAAATGGAAGGCTATAGTTTTTCCGAGTAGAAATTTTTTTCGTATCAGGTTTAGAAGGGTAAAAGCATCCGTCAACCTTCTACAATTTTTTTCAATCTTTTTTAACTAATTTGAGGAAATTGAAGCAAACCTTGAAAAAACCCCCGTAACTGTATGGCTTGTTTCACATCACAAGTTATATTTATCCGACCGCTTCCTGGCTTCCATGATTCAACACAAATGATATGTAAGATTAAAAATTTTATTCATTTATCTGGAAGGATATATAAAAAATCAAATGTATATATGAAGTATTTTATTTTTAATCAAATAATATTAACTATTTTAAATTACAGAGTCTAAAAAACATAGCAAGTGTATACAGAAAGATAACATAGAATATATATATATATACATAATTTTAAATTACAAATAATACAAGCATATAAAAAAATCCATAATAATAATGCAGATGCTAATCATTTCGATACTTCTGTTGGAATTTTTTCTTATTCGGCTCGCTCTTGAACGTAATGTACCTCTATTTATCAACTTTGATCTATCCGATGCAAAAGAAGTACCTGCAGGACTTGCATCAGGTCTAGGCGTCAATGGAATATTATCCAGATCCGCTATCTCTGTTTATTCATGATTAAACTTCTTGGAAAATTAATAGTCTGAAGTTCTTGTTTGATCCTGTTCCATCCTGTCACTGGAGCCTTCTTCCATTCACGGGAGAGATCAGATATCAAGTCAACAATATTCGAGCCAAGTATTGTTTCTCCATCAATAATGACTTGACCGAGATCATCCCATGTAATCTGATCTTTTAAAATATTATATAGAGCTATACCCGTTTTCTTACTCCTCACTGGTAAGCTTTCCTTGAGTATATGTCTAAAATTAGCTTCTCTTTTCACCATAGACTTAGTATCTGTTGTTAGAGCTGCATCTTCCTTGGGTATTTTAATAAACTTTAAATCTACTAATTTTTGTATAGCATTTTGAAATAAGATTCTTTTTTCATGAATGTCAACATCAGAGTTTTAATATTTGTTGCAGTTCCTTCTCATAATTATTATCTGTTCAGGACCCTGAGGATCGATAAACTCAAGGGTTGTTGTTGAATCAATGGAACTGATAATGATTAATATCCGATCTGGAGCTGCTCGAATGTCTGAGTTGAGGCTGTTCGAACTGTTGTTGTTGTTGTTTGGTGTTGTTGCTGTTCTGTTGTTGTGGCTGTTGTTGTTGTTGCTGCTGTTTGTTGCTGTTTTGTTGTGCTGTTTGTTTTGTTTGTTGTGTTGTTTGTTGTTGTGTAAGAAGTTACGGTTTTCTCTGTGTATATTTCAGCTTCTCATTAATCGCTGTAGGGTAAAACCGCAACCTTCTTCATCATTGAGCAAGCCACTTGGTTATCAAAGGGGCTATAACGGAAAAGAGTAAAGGTAGGAACACACCTCCACCTTTCTGTAATAGCTTCTC
>JABUQX010082207.1:0-17500 GCA_015478945.1 Trachelipus rathkii
TTCTTTTCAGTAATTCCCCAGGCCTTCTATATACCTGTAAATACATGGCAACAAAAAATATAACATTATACGTATACTTAGCATCTATATATATAGTACATGTTATTTGAGGATATATATAAGTTGAGAGGTAGCTATTATTATAGTAATTATACATATCTATAATATAGGGTAAGTTTGGTGGATAGTTATATAGCTTTTTGCCGGATGATATAGCAAAGTATTAGGTAATAGCAGATACCGCGGCCATAATATAATAATATATATGATATATAATCATATATATATAAATATAACTAGGTATAGTTAAATTATAAAGGTACGGTAGAAGGTAAATAATAACGAACCAAATATCAGCTTATGACTAGGATTTAGTAATGGTTAATTAGGATATATTAGAGGAAGTAAGGTGTGGTATAGGATATGTAGGCTTATCTCACTATTAATATATATTATGGATTATTTAATATACTATTATATATATATATATATAGGTGTTGATTTATTTAACCTATACGTATATGAGATGAGGCGGTCAATGATGGTAATAGTACTGAATAGTCAGCTTTATCTAACAGTTGCAGGAAAATGTGGGCGAACCGACCTGAAATAGAAAGGATTTCAACGTTTTCCTCCAGCCCCCCCCCCGCCCCCCCCCCACGGGCGACCAGTGAGTGTTACTGCGACTTCATGTGCGACCGCCGCCGTTCTGGACACATATATCGGGAGATCATATGATCCAGAAGCTCTCCACCATTTAACTAAACTTTATTTCTCAATTCATACTTATCATGAGGCAATACTTTCCCGACTTATGCTTCACCTTACTAAAAGCCAGTGACAAAAGCTAGAGCCCGGTACTAGAATCTACATAGTCCAATAGGCGACAGATAGTGAGGATCAACTCCATAAACACTGCAATAGATGCCAAACAACTGATCCACAACACTTCCAATCTCACCACGCTAACTGCATTGACAGGCGCCTTCAATTCATAATTGAATCTGCCAGTCTGTACTCCATCCACAACAACCCCCACAACGCACACATCACACAAACAAACCCACAATATAAGCATAACACAATTCAACACAAACAGACTACACAATAAAACCAAAGAAATAGAAGTCTTTCTAAAACAACTCAACATACACATAGCCATGATATCAAGATCCTCACCTACCTGATAAATACCCAGAACCAAAATTATATTGGCGTATGATGCCAGCTTGCACTGAGTCCTAACCCCCCAAATCCACACTCACTACTAAGACTGTTATAGCACACTCACTACCATATCAACTCAAAACACTCACCTTTACAAACTACAACGGCATTAAACGACAACACAACCACAAATACACAGTCCTTCACAATAACAGGGTTCACACTTTCTGGAAAGTCAGGGAAAGTCAGGGAAAGTCAGGAAAAAAAAAATTGGTCAGGGAAACGTTTTAAAGATATAGCCCTGAAAATGAGTTGGAATTTCCAAAAGTCAGGGAAATGATAAAATTTACAAAACTATGAAGAATGATCCATGACAGTTTGCATATTTTTGATATTTTTCTTTCCTTACTGTATAATTGTGGAATAAGAGATGTATTTGATAAGTGAATGAAAGGATGTGGTCGAGGAATGACATTCATAAATCTACTTCTATCGGTACACCCCTAATTTTTAGTTCACTATTATCTACTATTCTTCCTATTCTGTTGCGTAGAGTTTGTTCCAAGTTCATCCCTTTTCGAATTGAAGGTGATTGGTATATGGAATGAGTTTTAGACTGTATGACTTAATCTGTTTAATATCTTTTTCTTTTTAGGGATTTATACTTTTGTAAGGTGTTTTTTTTTTGTCGGTTTGAAACCAAGTGATTTTTAATTTTGGTGGCAGTTCAACTCTTATGCCGATGACTCAACTCTTCATTCTCCACTCATTTTTAATTGTGCTCCTTCGTTTATATCTAGAGTTGCCTCTCTCGTCTTTCAGCTTTCGATTCAATTCTTGCCGATTTGGTCGGAATTTCTCAGTGGGTAAACCGTAATCTTGTGAAGTTCAACTCTTTGAAACTCAACTTCTTCAAAATATCTCCCTCTCTAAAATACAACCCAACTTTCCCATCCCCTTTGACGGCTCTACTAGTGTCTTTACTCCGTAAACAACACATAAACATTCTAGGACTAAACATAAATAGTGAATTGTCTTGGAGACCTCGACATCACATTCGGTTGCTAAAGATGGCCTCAAAAGCTGGGAAATTCTGGTTCCGATCGCGAATTGCGTGATTTTTTCTTCTGCTCAAGATAGACTACCAGTTTATATAAGGGTCTTATGCACCCCTGTATGGAATACTGGTTTTCCCACACATTTGGGGTGGGTTCGGTTCCACCCTCCTTTTGGATAGAGTTTGAAGCTAAGGCTAAAGAGGCTTATAAACTGCCCGCCAATACTTTCTACTCCTGACCCTCTTAATCCTCTGCGTCGTGACGATCGCGCCCTACTGTCTTAGGTTACTATAGGGTAAATTGCACAACGGCAGGGTGCTCGAGTGAATTGAACCTCTCGCATTCCTCCACCACTGCGCATCGCCCTATACAGTAATACACCAGCGAGGTGCCTTGTTCTCTCATAAATATTGCGTGAATATTGGAGACTAAAGGATCACTCGTTGTGGTACGTCCTTCTTTCCCGCAAGCCACATCCTGTTTTGTGGATACTCCTTTGCCTATCTTGTTACAATTGTTCGCCCGCTATATTTCAATCTTCCCTCTATTTAAAAGTCCGCGTCCGTGCGCACAACCACCTGAGGCATTGCAGATTAGGCATGTGACAAGGGTGGGTTTACCTTTTCCATTGATTTTGAGATGGTTTTTCATTTATGTAAGATTTTTTCATTTAATTATGTATTTTTTTTTTTTTGGCCCCCATCCTTTTTTTGAAAAGGGCATTGCCCGTGAGTGTTGTAATCACATGATAATAAAAAAAAAAAAAAAAAAAAAGAAAAAAAAGTGACAAATGATATTTATTATTATATTTATAAATGATTTCAAGACAAAATAATTTATTTTTTATTAACCAGTGGCTGTGAAGGACGTCAAACTGAAACCACAGTATATCAAGTGGTTGGGTAAAAGGATCTTGTAGTTCCAAGGCATAGCGTAAAGTAAACGCCTAAAATGTAAAGAAGAACTTTGATCCTTCTAACATGCCGTCATTGCGCCAAGTACCGTAAGTTTCACACCATTTCAAGAGGGGAACTCATTTGAGATTTAATCAAAACTCAGCAGAGGAGACCAACCATCATTGAAAAAACTTTTTCGTTACGTGTTCTAATATTACAAATATTAGTGAAAGTGTGGGCACTGAAGATTATGCCATTCCATCAAAACTTCTAATAAAACATTTAAATGGGTTAAAGTGTACCCCTGAGTGTTCTATTAATAACCAGCCAAAACCAGTTTATCAATCAGTATCATCTTTTCTTTTGCCATAAAGATGATGTTACAAGAGAATCGAAAGTACTATGGGCATTAAGAGGATGGTAGGATGATAAAATGTGCTTTAAAGTCCAATGGATTCAGATATGGAGAAACATTCTATACTTAATGTTTCTAGATAGGCGGGTAGCATATCAAATTGTTAATAATAGGGGCTGATGAAATGTAAATCATGTGATAACCATAGGACGTTGCTCTATTTTTCTAAGAAAGCAAAAGCACATACCACTCTAACTTTGCCATGAAGCGCATTCTACCTGAAGTTAAAATTCAAATACTCTTTTGATAGGGTGATGTGTCTACTTCTAAGAGACTGATTAGTTTTTTTGTTCGTGATAGTAAGCCTGGGAATCAATGTATGTGAAAGGCGGCAAATTATACTAATTAGGCACTGATTTTTCGCAAAATGGAAATGCGATAGGAAGTGAAGGAGGGTATTTATGTGAAATAAATTAAGCAATTTTGTGGAAGCGAATCGAACAGCAACATTCTGATTTCATTTCTCAAAGAACAGTGCACACTGCTATAAGATCTCCATGAAAGTATTCATAAGGTTCCTATCACTCAAAAAATATTGACAAATGTAAAGAGCTGCCCATGGAAGATATGAAGAACATCTCAAAAGAGTCAAAACAGAACCCAAAAAGAAGAAGAATAAAAAGGTTGAAAAAAGAAAAATTATCCAGACAGATCTATATAAAAACTTGAAAGATGTTAAAACTGAAAGTTTGACAGAAGAAGATGCTTTATAAAATCAAAAATCAGATGCTTGAGAAGTAACATTCCCAACCTATTTGTCCACATGTAGAAACATTTTTTTTTGTTTTTTTTTTTTTTTTTTTTTTCGGTTTTTTTTTTTTTTTTTTTTTTTTTTTTTTGTATGTTTTTTTTCTTTTCTTGTTTTTTTTTTTTTGTGATCACAATGGACGCTATTTCATAACACACCTAGGCTAGCTTAATGTAAGTGCTTATATCAATTTATTTCTTTAATTGTATAAATACAACTGTTTACTTCTTAAACAAAGTAGAAATGACTACATGATTGGTCGGCTATGGGGAAGGTATAGGCTGATTACTAAATTTTTTTTTTTTTTAAATTCATCCATGATGATGAAAAGTTTCTAAAGTAAATTTTTTCAATAATTTTATGTGAACTGTGTAAAAAGGGTGCAATAATGATTAATAGATATTTTATACGCCAAAAAATAACAACACGCTGGTGAGGGAAAATTTGTCAGGGATTTGGTCAGGGAAAGTCAGGGAATTCAAATTCAAAATTTCAGTGTGAACCCTGAATAATAAACAACAAAAAACAACACAATCTAAAAAACCTCTACATTCCCCACCACACCTTACCACCTTCTGCCCGCAGAAATTCCAAACCAAACCTTCCTAAATCTCACACCGACCGGTTCCTTAAGCTTCATAACCTAGGGTGCGACTTCAGCACTCAGCCACTACAGGTGATAAGGGACCCAAGCCAAGAAGCGAAACCAATAGAGGAACCCACATCATAGCCAATCCTTGAAACCTCAACATCTTAACACAAACAAACAGTCCTACTAGAAACCCACCTCAAACCGACCTAACATGCACATCACTAGACATAACAATATATTCTCCAAATTTACATACACACAAAACTCCACTGGTCAACACAAACCGATCTAACTCTACCACCTACCCATCATGATAAAATACCAAAATGTCAACAAATCAAACTACCAACTTAGGAAACACACAAACTACATAAAAACTGACTGGACACTATTCTCACCAACCATATATAAACAACACAACATACATCCCCCTAGAATATCACTAGACAATTACATAATCAACACTCAATCAAAAGCCATAGAAAACATTTCAAATCTTCTAATTTTCAAAGAAAGCAGCTAACAAAGCCATCCCAGGAGGGATACGATAAAACAAATGTAGCAGCCCTAGTCCCCCCTAACACTGAAAAAATGGAAAGCGGCTAAATAAGCAAGTAACGCCAACTTGCTCAGAAACAGAGAGACTTATCCCCACTATATATCCAAATGACACGTGGATTAAACTCACTAAACTACCTGATCATAACCTAACAATCCACATATCTTTCACACAACTTCACAAAACCTCTCCTAGGAAACAATCCAACACATGAAAATGCAACACTCAGATAAGTGGGTGGAAAACAATAAATAATCTCACTGAAAAACCTCAACCAACCAACAAACACACACTCACGTAATAGCGCATCGAAAACCCAATACCGCCAAACCCTCAAAAACACACTCATAAACAACTATGCAAACACTCTTCGCAACTCACTTCAAACTATATATATAATATATATATAATATTTATATTTATATATATATATATTATATATATAATTATATATATATATATATTATATATATATTAATATTTATATATATATTAATATTATAATCTATATATATCTATATATATATATATATATATATATATATCTATATCTTATTAATATATTATATATATATATATATCTTCTTCTTCTTCTTCATCCTTCCCCTTATATTTTCCCAAGAATGGGATTAAGGTGCGCGACGGGCATCCGAAAAGAATAAAGCAATGTAGAAGAACATGACACAAAGCGAAAAGTCAGAAAATCCACACCTGCCCCCTTTACAACTTTTAGGGAGAACTCTACGCAGTCAGAAAATCCACCCTACAACTTCATGGACAGTGATTTAGGACCCTCACTATGGTAGATCTTCGTCAATGTAAGGGTTTCAATTCTCCTTGGCCAACAGGGGGCCATAAACCATACCGCCTCACAATCCCCCGCATTCACTCTCTATTATATCACCTTTCTTCTCTGCCTCTACAAATTACACATTTCTCTCCTTCAAACATTCGTTTTACTGAACTAATCCACTTTTTTTTCGGTCTCCCAAGCAGGTCGATTTGCCACCTCGCCACTATACATCCGCTTAACCTACCCGACTATACTCAATTCATTAAACTTTCCTATTATGCACCAAACTCTCATAACATATCTATTCATTTTATTACTCTATTCATTTCACCCTTTCTTCACACCACATTAACTCTCTAACCACACCACTCTCTTAATACGTTCATTTCCTCACTTTATCAATTCTTACTCACACCTAGCACATACCCCTAAGATTGTCCCTGAACACATTGAACTTTAGATCTTATACTTCTTATTCCAGACATAGTCTCACTTCCTATACAATTAACACCAGGCAACAACATAACCCTCACATGTAAAAACCTAGCAATCACTCTCAGACTTAGTCCCTTTACATTCTACCAACCAACGATATTAATTGCACCAGCCCACCTTCCTGCCATTTCACCAACTTTACCTAGCTACACTCTGCAATCGTCCCGTTCCCTTACCATCCAACATATACCTCTCCCCTAATATTTAAACCATAAGATACACTTGTTCATGCTGCTCAACCATGTCCAACTATACTTTCACCACTGTAAGGAGTTGTCCCTCACTCACAACCATAACCTTACTCTTATCCACGTTTACTTTCAAGCCCCTCTCCTTTTACACACCCTGCCCAAATCCCTCTATCAATCCTCTCAAACTCTTTACAGATTCGCCACACAGAACCAAATCATCCCGCAATATAATAGGTAGGGCACCCTCTCCACTCTCTTCCATTCATTCTCCATCATTCTAAACACCATTTCCTGCCATCCCAACCTCTAAAATAATCTTTCATAACCCATCCATATCAAAAAAAAATTTTTTATTGAAATAAACCAAGGAGACATAACACAACCCTGTTTTACCTCCGCTTTAATCCTAAACCAATCACCAAATTGACTACCATTTATTACTTACACACGCTTCAACTATACGTCTACATACTTTTGCATTCCATTCAGAAGCTTACCACCAACAACCATATATCACTAACACCTTAGATTGATAAAGCTTCCTATTAACTCTATCATACGCCTGTTGCAAAATCCATAAAAACCTAAATAACAATTTTAATTCTTTTTTATTTCATCATTTTCTTCAATCATTTTTGTTTCAATGGTAAAGATTTGATTCCCACACAATCATCTGCCTACTAACCATCCTAATAACTGCACACCTTGTTCTTCACTCAATACTAGATCCTTTGCAAGTCACTCGACGGTATAGCACTCCTTTCGACCAAAATTACCAAGCATTTAACCTTTCCTACCACATACTCAATAAAACATTATTTCCTCTATTAATGTTGCTTACAGTTCCCCTTTTCTCCCTTACCCGTTTATAAGAGGAAACTATTACCGCTTCCTCCAATCCCTTGGAACTATACCCTATATAATCGCTTTATTACACAACTTCCAAATCCAATCAACGACCATCACCATTCGCCTCCGTTCTTGATCATTTCAAGCCAGTTAATTTCATCTATTACCTGGCAGATTATACCATATCTTCAGACTTTTTTTTAACTCCTAGTGCCCAGTGTACCTCCTCCTAACTAATAACTTCATCCCCAAAATACTATGTGCCTTCTTTGCACCATCACACCTAAACCCACACAACTTCCTATCTATCCCTGTCTTCATTCACTGTTAATTAATTGTGCCACGTATTTGCGAAGCTGTTTCTTTCGCCACACTCCGTCTTCTTCTCACAAAATACCCCTTATTACCATCTATTTTCCTAAAGGAGCAGATTCCCGCCTTGAGTTCTCATTCTAACCTTTCGCGCTTTCCTTTCCATGAAGAGCTTCCTATTCCCTGGTAGGTCCTCATTCATCCTCTCTTCCGCAAACTGTGTCATTACCTTCTTTCGTTTTTCTCCTACGTATACCCTTTTAGTATTTCTTTTTTCGCTCCTTATATAATTATCCAAGTCATCTTTCTTTTGAAGTCTTCATCATTTGCCTTTTTAGTACAAGTTCACACACCAGCTTCTTTTTTAACGCTTTGAATCTGCTTTTCACCTCACCTCTTTCATTCTCCACCATTCACTGTTTACATTCTTACTTCCTACCTTTACCACACACACATACTTCCTTTGCACTTACTAACAATTGCTTCCTTTCATTTGCTCCCAATTGTTTCGTATCAATTTTGTTCAGCATTCTAACTACCATTTTACTAGCCGACGAGCGCTTTCTTACACCTATCTTTATCCCCTTATTGTCTTGCTCACTTAACTTCCCACCACTCTGAATTTTACCTACTTCCTTTCGTATCACCTTCCTCTCCACCAAGCCCCCACTCAACTTAATTTTACATAGAAAACAACATAATGAATCCGATAATCCCATTCCTAAAAACCTCACTGATTTAACATCCAACACATACTTCAACAACATCTCCTTTCTTTACCAACACTAAATCAATCATACTTTTTTACTTCGATACCATTCTCTACTACACCAACTCTAGTATACTATATGAATACTCTTGTTGTTCAAAAAAAAGGTATTACTTACACACACATTAACCTCTCTTTCACAGAGATCAATCTCACCTTTCCTAACCCATTCTTTTCATTTTCGCCTCTTTGTGCCCGCCACACCAACCACCGTGTTTATTACCATCCCTTTTTTGGAGTCACCTATCCCACCTTTTCCGATGTCCCTGGCCAAACAAACTATCAATCTGGAAGCTCCTACTCACCCCAATCCAGAACATCATTCAGATTAATCCCAGAAAATCGTGCTCTCTCTTCAACTTTTCCCTCAGATGGACCATACGTCACAAACACACATACTTTGACTCTTTTTCAACCTTAAATTAACCATTAGAATTCTATAACTCACACAATCAAAGTCTACCATAACTTTGTACCAAAGGTACTTATCAAAATCGTAACCTCTTCTCTCCCTCTCTCATTCTCTTCCACACCAAAGCCACGCACACATTTCCACAACACCACTCATTTTCACTTTATCCTTTCATCTTTGTTTCAGTCACATCGAGCAAATCAAAATGCCCCTTTCTACATACATCCATCACCTCTCTCCTCTTCCTCCTCAACATTTATTCCTCTGACATTCGCATGTACCCTACGATTCATACAATTTCGCCGAAAGATAGATAGGCCGTTTACGGGAATCACGACCTTCTCCGAGCCTGCATTAGCATTCCTGTCAAGAGATGGTGGTGTAGGCAGCCAAACCCATACACCGTCCCTTAGTCGACCTTCTTAATCAGACACGTGGGACTTACGAACCTATATTTATAGGTAGGGGAATATATATAGTACGTAATATAAATAGTATATGAGTATGAAATAGTATTATAACTATAAATTAATATATATATTATATATATATTATATATATATATATTATATATATATATTTAATATTATCTATATATATATATTATATCATTATTACCTACAAGAATCACAACTCTACCAACCGTTTAAAAATCCTCTCCACTTTCCACTCTGACCTTTATTACAGCGAACTCTTCAGAACCATCCCCCACACCTCCAACATTACATCTCTCTCAAAAATACCTTCACACATACTTTACATAGCAATACCCTCTCAATAATCGCTCCGACAAATCACCATATAAACTTCTCAGCCCACGGAAATATCATTAAACATAGAATACTCTCACACGAAAGATGCAAATTTCACTTTCTCTAGATTGAGATCTGGGCATCACGCCTCAAGGCCTTTATAGGAATACAGGCATCAGGTTTCATATTTTATAATGCAGACTTTCCACTCTGCCGAACTTGCTTTTCTTGATGAAAAAAAAATTTTCGCCTCTCCTTCATCGAAATAAGTCCTTAGTAACTTTTACTCTTTGGTAACAACTCTTCATGATAATTCCTTGTTGATTTGTCGTATCCTAGATCTCTGAGATTTCTTTGCTTTAATTAAAACATGATTTCTCTAAATTAAATTCAGAACCAATAATAATAAATAATAATTATAATAATAATAATAATAATAATTAATAATAATAATCATAAGAATAATATAATAATTTAATAATAATTAATATATATATCATAAAATAATAAATATATAATATATATATCATTAAATCTTCAATTTTTGCTAAGACTTTTATAATTTATTAAAAAGTTTCCTAACATTCTCTACAAAATTAATTTTCTTTATGAGAAATTCTTGAATAAAACAATATATCTTGCCTCTTCTGAAATAATCCAATGCTTATCGTCGCGCTCACGTGGACATTTTAAAGGCAAATGAATTTTTTTATGATAAGAAAGCACTAATTAAATTAAAATAATTACTTTTAAATAAATATAATAAGTTAAAAATTATAAAACTAAAATTTCTAAAATAATATCGAAATTATAAATTGCTCAAATTAAAAAATCATTGTAAATTTACTTTTTTCCTTTTCTACTTCTAAGCATATAATATCAAATATTTTAGGTATAATAACAGCTTTAAGTTGTATATTTTCAGTTGATGTCCGTTCTAATGCTTTCTTATAAGTAAGGGACTCCGCCAGCCTAAGATCCGAAATTTCCCCTCTTTTAATCAAAATTTTGAAAGTAATTTTATATTTCACTTTTCATATATACTTGAATTTACAATTACGAGAAGAATCTAGATTGAAAAATCATTTTAAAGAAAACATATCAAAGGGAAAAAATATGAAACCACTTCCTAATAGAAGTTATTATCAGCCAATAAAGTTGTCTTCTTGCTTTAGTAACTCGTGATGTACCATCTGCTGGCGAGTGTACCAACGTCCGTATACCAATTCCGTTGCAATGAGAGTGGATTGTAAACGCCACTTTACATTTGGGTTATTTAACGAACGAATACCCTTCGCAGCGTATGTTTGCAGCACGGTACAAACCAAGTAAGATATACCTACCAAAATGCAGGAAGAACATAAAAAAATACACAATAAAGAAATAGTAAATTACTTTAAAATTTTGATTAATAAAGAGGGAATTTAATTTACGGATCTTAGGCCTGGCGGAGTTACCCTTCTTTATAAGAAAGCATAGACGATCAAATATACTCTGAAATATAACGAATGTCCTCGAAATTACCTAAATATACTTTTTTACAATAGAATGAAAAGAAAGGTAAAACAAAGACATCATCTAAATTATTCGAACTTTATAATTTTTTATCGTATATTTAAATTTTAGTTTTATATCTTACTATATTATATTTGTAATAAATTATTGTTAATATTTTAAAGTTTACTTTTTGCTTCTTCATAAAATATAAGCTCATATTCCCTTTAGAACAATGGTCCAACCGTGAGCGACAGAAAGCTTTGACATTTCAGAAGGCAATTAATTTAGTTTTATTCTAAAGAATTGTCTTGAAACATTTTTAAATGAAAAATGTTATGAAAAATGTTTTAGAAATTTAGAAAAGTCTTGCAAAAATTATATAAGACAATGCTGATTTATTATTTCTAAATTAATAATAATAATTCAATAATAATAATAATAATAATAATAATTCAATAATAAATAATAATAATTAAATAATAATAATTAATAATAATAATAATAATAATAATAATATTAATAATAATTATAACATAATTAAATAATAATAATATAATTAAAATAAATTAACTCTATAATATTATTAATTAATATATACATTATGTATATATTATACTATTATATATCTATATATATATTATAATATATACTATATATATATATTATATATTATCTGAGTATTATAAGATTATAGCTACTATTATATATATTACTTAACCTATATAACTTAGTATCATATTAGTATAAACACTATAAATAATATTATATTATATTATAATAACTATTACCAACGTTATTATATGGTTAATTGAGTTCTGCCTTCCCTTTGACATTCATTTTCTTTACACACGCACTTTTAAGTCTTTTCGTGGGTTCCCCAGGCAAACCTCTTGACTGACCACCCATTTATCTACATATCCATATTACCAACATACTTATATGTCCTCACCCCTCTTCTAGATAACATCTTAAGGGACATCCTACTACTTATATCCCTATGTGGGGGGGGAGAAAGAATGCCCACATTGTTTGTAGTAGAAAAGTTATTGGCTGAACACTACCACCTATCTCTTGCTCGGAATGCTAATGGCCTGCCTCGGAGAAGGTCGTGATCGCCGTTAAAATGGGCTCTATCCTTCGGCGGAAATTGTATGATCGCAGGTGGTACATTGGTTATTGTCAGAGCAAATTAAATGCTTTGGAGTTTGCCCGAGTGAGGTGATGGATGTATTTAGAAGGGGCAAATTTGATTTGCTTCACGCACGTCGAGGAAATCAAAGAATGAAAGACAGACCCCAGTGAAAATCAATGGTTTGTGTGAAATGTGTTGGTGTGCATCGTGTGGACCGAATGATATTGGAGACGAGGGTTTGGCAATTTTGAATGAGTGACTTTTCGGTACAGAGCTATGGTAGAATTTGTGTGTGTGAGTACTAAAATTCTAATGGTTAAATTTAAGTTTGAAACGTCAAGGTATGTGTGGTTGTGACGTATGGTCTATCTGAGCGAAACGTTGAATAGAGTACGATTTTTTGAGATAATCTGAATGATGTTTTGGATGGAGTGAGTAAGAGCTTCAGATTGATAGTGTTGGGGGACCTGAATGGTTGGATAGGTGATCAAAAAAGGGATGGGTAACAGGTGGTATAACATCTGGTTTCTAAAGTTAGAAAAACAATTTTGTCACTCGTCTTATAATTTATTTTTGTATTTAAAAATTATATGTTTAATTTTCAGGAGAGAAACCATTTGCTTGTGAATCTTGCAACTACCGGACATCTGATCATAATTCTATGCGAAGACATAAAATGAAGCATACAAATGATCGACCTTATTCTTGTCCTTATTGTGATTATTCTTCAATTCAGTCTTCTACATTTAAAGTTCATCTTCGAAGAAAACATGAATTTCAAGGTAAATTGAAGAAAAATCTTTATGTACATTCACTTTTTAGTGAGGATGAAATCTATTGTCTTTGAAAGCTAATTTTGCCTGTGCAGAATTTCTTTCCCTAACAGACCTAACTCTGTGATATTTCTTCTTTCTTTCTTAATTTTTTCTTCATCTTCCTTTTTATTCCCAAGAATGGGAGTAAGGTGCGTGACAAGCATCGGAAAAGAAAAGCAGTAGAAGAATATGACAAAAGTCGAAAAGAAAGCCCAGCCTTACCTCCCCCTCTGTACAATTAATTAGTAAGAACTCGTCGCAGTCAAGAAAATCCACCCTGACGCTTCACGGAACCGCGACGCCTGGCCGGACCACTACCCTCATGGTAAATCGTTCAGTGTAGGGTTATCAACCCTTGCCCAGGTGGGCCACAACCATACCCCTTCGCAAAACCCCGCCATTCACTCCTATTAATCTCTTTTATTCTCGCCTCTGCCAAACTCACATTTCTCTCCTTCAAACATTCGTTTACTGACTCAATCCACTTTTTCTTCGGTCTCCTCAGCCGGTCGGTTCCCAACACACTCGCCACTATACATCAGATAACCAACCAACTATCATTCATCTTTTCAACATAACCAAACCCATCTCAACATACTTTCATTTATTCTCTCGTTAATCCGCTTTCTTCACCCACCACATCCCTGACTCTCTAAATACGTTCATTCCTCATTTTATCCATTCTTTCTCAACACCTAGCAACTCCCCCTAAGATATTTCTTCTTATATGGTATAAATGAGGTTTTATTTATTTCATCTGGTCGAATTCACATTTTTTTTTCATCTGCTCATTGTAAGAAGAGAGTTAATTTTATAATTATGGGAACAGAATAGTTACTTATTTTATAGCTACATCTTTAATGACACAAATATGGCTATGGTGCATTATGGTTTAGAAAGGAAGTAGTTCATTAATTAAGACATTATGGTTTATTTAGAAAGGAAGTGGTTCAGTAATTAGATCAGAATTCGAAGTTTCTTTTCTTATAAATGTATTAAGGATTTTTTAGCGACTCTTTTTTTCTAAGCTACCTGCCTTTTAAGCATGAAGTAATTTTGAGTTTTACAGATATCTCTAAGGCAGCATACGGTCTTCATGATACGAATTTGACAGGATTGATTTTGGCTGATGTTTGTACTCTGTTGATAACTTAATGGGGTGTTAGGTTTTTGTCAATGCAGGAATATTTTGTATAAGTCGCATTTTTTTAGAGGTGGAAATATTGATCCCGAATTAGTTGATCAGAAACTCTTGAGATTATTGTTTCATTTTATACACACTTAATTAATTCTTGCAGATGAAAAGGAAATGTTATAAAATGTATGGGATAAAATAATAGTTAAGGAAATTTATGTTGTTGTTATTTTTGTTTTGTGGGTAATTCCCTTTTTCTGCAAGCTTTTTTGTTCAGTTTCGAAGAAACAACGAATGGGGTATTTTTTTTAAAAAAAAATTCTTTGCTTTTGTGAAGTTTGAACTATTAATCACACAAAATGGTCACGATTATTTAGAGAAGAGAATACTTGCTTAATAGGTGGTAATAAAGACAATTGTGCAAATATAAAATTTGCCCTTTCCAAATAGAATTCTGAGGTTGAATGCAGTTGCTAAAATTTAAATTCATCTTTTATTAAAGATATACTTTGTACCCTGGGCTCCATCGGGTAAGATTATACATCTATTTATTACCTTATTATTTAATTATTATTATTATATTATTATTATTATTATTATTATTATTATTATTATTAATTATTATTATTTATTATTATCTCTAGCGGATTTCCCGCTGTTCGTTTAGTTTACGTAACACGGTATATCCGCATATCACTTTAGATGTGCTGTGGAGGCTCCCTGTAACCACACACGTCAAAAAAAAAAAATTATCTAATTATAATTTTTATTATTGTTTAGATATTTTCATCATCATGAAATTTAATTAACACATATGGTCAAATTAAACAGCTCAGTGTTTTAATTAATAGCCCCTTTTCCAGAGTTGGCAAAATCTTGTTTATTTTTTTTTAAACTCAAATCGGTGGGTTTTGTTCAGAATTGAACGAAACAAATCATTTTTTTAAATCAGCCCCAGTGGGTTTTATCAGGCTGTTTGATTTTTTCAAATTATCGTATTTTTGAAATCGATAAAAAAAATTGATAACAAAAACATTTATTTATTTATTTTGAATCTTTGACAGCCAATATAATTGAGAAATTGTATTTAAAACTAAGGGTCTACTCAATTTTATTGACCTAAGAATAATTAATTAAATGACTAAACCAGTGGTACGCAACATTTATACCAATGACTCGAAATGAGGTAAAAAAAAAGAAAAATAAACTAATTGATTATAGAAATTGTATATGTTATACAAATATTCTTCTTAAAATTCCACTAAAATCGGAAAATACAAGGAACTATCAAATTCATATTTGTTCATTGTTCTATTTGTATTGGGACTACACGCATACAAGCTAAAAAGTTTGCATTATATATACTTGATAAATCAACTTTAAAAATAAAACAAAATTAACAAAATAATCAAGGGAAAAATAAACTGAAAGGAATATGAAAATAAAAAGGCAAAATTTTTAATCATATCGGGGAACAAAAAAATTTCGTTGAAAACATTTTCACTTTAGACTTTGAAGAAATGATTGTTATTTCAATTCTATGAAGAAATGATGTTAATTCAATTCTTGATACAACATCAAAATAAGGTTTTTTTTGATGTCATGGCAATTTAGAGATGTCTCCATCTGATTTTCTTTTGCAGAAATCCCATTTCCAGGTTCACAGTTTTCCCCAGGATTGGAAATAGGGTAGCAGTAATTTCCAACCTTACAAAGTGGGGCAGAAGGTTATTAAGAAAGTGATCCACACAGGCCACAGTACCCTCCAAAAATTTAAAAGCAAATGAAGGTTCCTTACATGGTCAGAAGAGATAAAGCAGAACCAAAGTTTACACTTATCTCATTCGATGGTCCAATGTCGCCTCCAACAAACTTTGAGAAAGTCCACTCTTCTCACTTGCGGGGGTGAATCATCATCATCATCATTAGACTGAGGGTAAGGTGCATCACATGCACCGGAAACAGAAAAGTAGTAGAAGAATATGATGCAAGTTGAAAAGAAAGTCCAACCTTACCACCCCCTTTATAGCCTTAAGTGAAAACTAGTCAGTCAGAAAAATCCACTCTAGGGCTTCACGGGACTGCGACTGAACCTCACTATGACATCTCGTCAATGTAGAGCTAATCCCTTAGGCCAGGTGGGCCACAACTATACCCCCTCATAAAACCCCGCCATTCACTCCTTTTGTTCACCTTTCTTCTCGCCTCTGCCAAACTCGCATTCCTCTCCTCCAGGCATTTCTTTATTGACTCAATCCACTTTTCTTCGGTCTCCCAGCCGGTTATTCCCAGCACACTCCCCACTATATAATCCAATAACAACCGGACTATCATCGCATCCTTTACACATGACCAAAACTCTCAATGTACTTTCATTATTCTCTCTTTCTCTTTTCTTCACACCAACAACACTCCGCTAATGCGTTCATTCCTTCATTTATCAATTCTTCTTCACACCTAACACGCCCCTAAGATTGTCCTCTGAAAACACATTGTACTTTAGATCTATAACTCTTAATCCACAACCAATAGTTTCACTACTATACGTTAACACAGGTAGCAACATTCCCTCATGTAAGACCCGCAGCACACTTAAGACTTTGTCACTTTACATTCCACAAGCCACCTTCCTACCATTTACAATTTTCCTACTCATTCTGCATCATCCGGTTCCAGAGATTATAGCCAACATGAAATCATAAATTTTTAAACCCTCAGAAGACGTTATATATATATATAATATATATATTATATATATAATATATATATATAATATATAATATATATATATATATAATATATATATATATATATATATAGTATATATATATATATATATATATATATATATATAGATGTGCCGAATATTCGGTAAGTATTCGGTATTTGGCCTATTCGGCCAAAATACCGAAT
>JABUQX010082207.1:22500-34984 GCA_015478945.1 Trachelipus rathkii
CTCTTCTTCTATCCGTACAGAGTATCCTACTGGAACCGAAGCATACCTGTTTGCCGTTTTGTAACAACACACACTTTAAACTGCTCTTGGAAGTGTCAATAAACAGTCGCCACTAACCTGCATCGTATGCTGGGAGTCCCATAGCGAGTAGTAGGACTGCAACTTCACTGCAATACACAAGGTTACCATCTGACTGGAAGAGCTCCGCAGCTCTGCTTCTCTGTTACGATAAAATGTTACTGTTGTGCCATGGTCCAGTAGTCATTTTTCATGCAAACTCGAAGCCAACAGCTCAGGACAACTTCGGCAAATACAACTCTCATACAGATCGTTCAGTTCACCCTGGGTAAACAATGACGAACCATCCGACTGTATTTCAAGATGGATGATAGACATCAATCCAGGTCATTGGCAATCCATACATGTAGACGTCTAAAGTTTTACCAATGCCTTCCCGAATATCGAACCGCATTTAAACTTGCTGCTAAGCTAGTAGATATAATGCGCGAAGGGTAACGTCTATACAGCCTACGTAGTGCGCACATGAATTTTGTCATTCCTAGGAATATGCAAAAATAGGGATCCATGATTGCACGAAAATGGGATGTGATACAGCAAATCCGAGAATAATATATGGAATCAGCACCTCCGAATTACTATATATCTGCTACAAAAGTCCATCCAAGAAAAATTTCCCCTTTTTTATGTTGACGCAGTGTAAGTTTTTTTCTTTAATTTTTCCTCTAATATGGATGACGAATTTGAAATAACTATTCGGACCGAATAGCGTTAAGTGAATTATTCGGTCCGAATTTTCGGTATATCCGGGCCCGAATTATTTTAAGGCCGAATATTCGGTATTCGGTATTCGGCTTTTCACTATTCGCATAAAAAAAAAAAAAACATCCCTAATAATATATATAGATATATATATATATAGTATATATATAGATATATATATATATATAATATTATAGTATATATATATATATATATATATATATATATATATATATTATATATATATATATATATTATATATATATATATATATATTAGTTTGTGAGGTAGGCGGTTTTTGATGACTCTAGAAAGAAAGGTGTAAGTCACGATTGCTGCGTAACAGGAGTGAATGGCGGGGATTGTGAGGGGGTATGGTTGTGGCCCACCTTGGGCCCAAGGGATGAACCCCTTACATTGACGATCTACAATGGTGAGGTCCGTCGCTGTCCCAAGAAGCTTTAGGGTGGATTTTCTGACTGCGACGAGTTCTCACTAGAAGGTATGGTACAGAGGAGGCAGTAAGGCTGGGCTTTCTTTTCGACTTTTGTCACATTCTCCTACCTGATTTTCTTTTCCGATGCTCGTCAAACGTCACCTTACTCCCATCTTGGGAAAATAAAAAGGAAGATAAAAAAAGAAAGAAAGATATATATATAATATATATATATATATAGAATATATATATATTATAACTAACACTATATATATATATATTATACTATATATTGAGTAAGCACGTATATATATATATATGTATATAATATATACATATATGTATAGTAGAGGTATATATATATATAAACAGTTATACTAGTATATATATATATAAAGTATATATACTTATATTACATAAACAGTATATATATATATATATATATTATTATATACTATAATATTATACTAACTATATAGTAATCTATTTTATATATCTAATATACGCTTAATAGGTATTATCGGATAAGAAGCTTGTAAGCGAGAGTCGGTCGTTACTATATTATATATATAACCGTATTATATCTCCTATAAAGCTTTATATTTATGTGTCGCGTGTATATATTATAATATATAATCTTTATTTATTTTATTTATTTATTTATTTATCTACCTTTTTTTCCCCAGATTGGGGTAAGGGGCGCTACACCATCGGAAAAGAAAAGCCAGTAGGAGAATATGACAATGTCGAAAGGAAAGCCCAGCCTTACGCCCCCCTCTGTACCATTATTAGTGAGAACTCGTCGCACACAGAAAATCCACACTAGAGCTTCATGGGACCGGCGACGGACCTGACTATGGTAAATCCGTCAATGTAAGGGTTTCATCCCTTGGCCCAGTGGGCCACAACCATAGCCCCCAAACAAAACCCCGCCATTCTCTCCTATCATGCACCTTTATTCTCGCCTCTGCAAACTCGCATTTTTTTCCTTAGCATTTCGTTCAACCGACTCAATTCCACTTTCTCTCGGTCTCCCAGCCGGTGCGGTTTTCCCAACACACTCACCACTATACATCCGCTTAAAACCAACCGACTATCATTCATCCTTTCCAACATGAACGCAAACCTCTCAACATCCTTTTCAAATTTATTCTCTCATTTACCCCTTTCTCACACCACACCAAACTCGCTAAATACGTTCATTGCTCATTTTATCAATTCTTTTTCACACCTAGCATGCCCCTAATATTGGTCCATCTGAAACACATTGAACTTGTAGTTCTATACTTCTATTCCCAGACCCATAGTCTCACTTTTTATACAATAACACAGGTAACAACATACCCTCCATGTAAGACGCCTAGCGCACTCAGAACTTAGTCCCTTTACATCACCAAAACGATTTTAAATTGCACCAGCAACGCTTCCGCCTTCCAACTTTCCTACTACAACTCTGCAATCTCCGTTCCCATTTCTCATCCAATACATACCACTAAATATTTTAAACTCAAGACACTTTGTTCGCAGCTGCTCAGCCATCTACAATAACTTCATAACTGAGGAGCTGTCTCACTCACGAACCATTAACCTTACTCTTATCTACGTTTATTTTAAAACCCCTCCTTTTACATACCACTGCCAAATCTCTCTCCCAATCCTCTCAAACTCTCTTCAGTTCGCCACACAAGAACAAATCCATCCGCATATAATAGGTAGGCACCCTCCACTGCATCTCCGTCTGCCCATCATTCTAAACAGCCATTTCCTGCCATCCCGCACCTCGAATTCCTTTCATAACCCCAATCCTATACAAATTGAATACGCAAGGAGACAATAACACAACCCTGTCTCACTCTGCTATTAATCCTAAACAATCACCATTGACACATTTTATTCCTACACACGCTTCACTATCGTCATACATACCCTTGATTGCCATTTCAGAAGCCTACCACCACATATATTCACTAACACCTGCCATAAGCCTTCCCTATTAACTCTATCATACCCTGTTGCAAATCCATAAAACCTTAAATACAATTTAATTCTTCTTCTTCCTCCATATTTCTCAATCATTTGTTTTCAATGTAAAGATTTGATCACACATCCTCTACACACTCCTAAACCACCCTTGTTCTTCACCAATCAGTCTCTTCAGTCCACTCGATCGGCACTCTTTCCGACAAAATACCAAGATATACCTTCCTACAACACTCAATAAACTTAATTCCCCCTATATTTCCTACAGTTTCCCTTTCTCCCTTACCCTTATATAAGGGTACTATTAACGCTCTTTACTAATATATAATATTATATATATATATATATATATATATATATATATATATATATATATATATATATATATATATATATATTATATATATACTATATATTATATATATAATATATATATATATATATATTATATATATATATATATATATATATATATATATATATATATGTATATATATAGTATACTATATATATATATATATATATATATATATATATATATATATATATATATATATATATATATAATATATATATATATATATATATATATTAAGGATTGTGCCGAATAGTGAAAAAGCCGAATACCGAATACCGAATATTCGGCTAAAAGTATTCGGCCGAATACCGAAAATTCGGCCGAATAATCCCTTCGCTATTCGGCCGAATAATTATTTCAAAGTTGTCATCCATTTAGGGAAAAATAAAGAAACTTACACTGGTCAACAAAAAAAGGGGAAATTTTTCTTGGATGACTTTTGTAGCAGATATTTAGTAATTCAGAGGTGCCTGATTCCATATATATTCTCGGATTTGCTGTATCAAATCCCGTTTTCGTGCAATTGCAATCATGGATCCATATTTTTGCATATTCCCTAGAAATGACAAAATTAATGTGCGCACTACGTAGGCTGTATAGACGTTACCTTCCGCATATATCTACAGTAGCAGCAAGTTTACTGCGGTCGATATTCGGGAACAGTGGTAACTTTAGTACGTCTAGATGTATGGAGGCCAATGACCTGGATGATGTCTATCATCCATCTGAAATACAGTCGGATGGTTCGTCATTGTTCACCCAGGGTGAACTGAACGATCTTGTATGAGAGTTGTATTTGCCTAAGTTGTCCTGAGCTGTTGGCTTCGAGGTTGTATGAAAAATGACTACTGGACCATGGCACAAGAGTAACAATTTATCGTAACAGAGAGCAGAGCTGCGGAGGTTCTTCCAGTCAGATGGTAACCTGTGTATGCAGTGAAGTTTCAGGCCTACTACTCGCTATGGGACTCTCCAGCATACGATGCAGGTGAGTGGGGACTGTTTTTTGACACTTCCAAGAGCAGTTTAAAATGTGTGGGTGTTGTTACACAACGGCAACAGGTATGCTTCGTTCCAGTAGGGTACTCTGTAACGGAATGAGAGAAGAGTTGCAAAATCAAGACGGTTTGGAAGAGGCTTAAAGATATCAGGTACATGGAGCGTAATATATGGCGTCGATCGATCAAAAATGCGTAAACATTTTGCTCGGCGCTTCAGCAAGCAGGTTTCACCAAATATCCCTGCTTCCTGTGCTATTGGGGCAGCCGGGCGCAAAGGATCACGGGACCAAAAGAGAATGGCCACCGAAGGAAACCTTGACGCCAGGTGATAGAAACATCGTACGTGAACCACTTGTACAGAGAGAAAACATCATCTTACCATCCACTACACATAAACTTGGTTTGATGAAACAATTTGTGAAGGCCTGGACCATGATGGTGAATGCTTCCGCTATATATACTCAACGTTTTCTGGTCTGAGTGACGAGAAGAAAAAAGCTGGGATATTTGATGGCCCACAAATACGGACACTCCTCCGTGATGCTGCCTTTGCTACAACAATGACTGTGTTAGAGGCAAGAGCGTGGAATGCTTTTTTCAGATGTAGCACAGAATTTTCTGGGGAACAGGAAAGCCGAGAACCACTAACATTGTACAGGAACTGCTAGACAGTTTTCATTCTCATGGATGTAGAATGAGTATAAAGTTGCACTACTTACATTCTCACCTAAGAAAATTTCCGGATAACCTAGGCGATGTTAGTGATGAGTAGGGTGAACGCTTCCATCAAGATCTAAAGTTCATGGAAGGACGTTACCAGGGCAAGTGGGATATCAATATGATGGCCGACTATTGTTGGAGCTTGATGAGGGATATTCCAGACGCTATGCACATTAGATCGTCTATGAAGAGAAAGTTACTACCATCGTAGGTATGTTTACATTAACTAAACCCATTCCTTCTATTACATTCATTGTTGTCCCATATTACTCTTTATTCATAGTTGTATTATATGTTTAACATATATCTATCAAAGACACGTATCATATCATTGCGATTTGTTTCTCTCCCTTCATATATCCAATATATATATACACTTAGAAAAAAGTTTAGTTAAAATAACAACTTTTTGAGTCTTTTCTACTACTTTTCGGGTTCCTGTGAGCTCCAACCTCTAAAAAGTTAACTTTACTACTTTTGGATAGTAGAATGAAAACTACTACTAGTAGAAGTCGAAACGCTTTTTAGTTTAGTAGTAAAATGAACTTTTGTTCAGTTGTATAAATGACAACTTAATTTTAACTACTTTTTTGTACTTTAACTAATAGTAGAAAGAGAAGTAGTAAATTTTACTACTGATTTGAAGCGTTATATTTACTACTTATGTAGTTGTCATTGCGTGATTGTAAAATATATTCCACGCATTGACCACCATCATTATCAGCAACTTGAATTTACTTCAATACCTTAAATTATTACGTCACATCACGTCATTGAACTCATATTGATATTGATCCATATTGATTCGATCACCGGCCACTCTGGAGTAAGGATTCGACCTCTCACCTCTGTAGCTTCTTGCATATTGTCTAACCACTAGACCATGGCGAATAATGATATTGCACGATAAAAATTTAAATTTTGATATAATGTCGCTTAACGCTATCGTATATATTAATATATATATTATATATATATATATTAATATAACTATATATATTAATAATTATAATATATATATATATATATATATATACAATATATATGTATATATTTAATTATATAATATATATATATATATATAGTATATATATATATATATATATATAATATATATATATATTATATATAAGATATATATAACTCCACATATATATATTATTATATATATATATATATATATACCTATAATATATATATAATATATATATATATATAATATATAAATATATAATACAAATATATATATATATATATATATATATATATATATATATATAGTATAACTATCTATATATTATTATATATATATAATATATATTATATATATATATATATGGTTATATATATATAAATTATATATATAATATATAATATATATATATATATATATATATAGCTATATACACACTCTCATAAAAGTTAGTAATATATATATATATATATATAATTTATATATATAATATATATAATATATTATATATATAATATATATTATATATACATAAATAAAATTCGAAGCTTGTTAATCGCTAAGTTATGTAGGTAGAATAATAGGAGGCCTGAAGTATTTATTTCATATATATTATATATATAATATATATATATATAATATATATATATATATATATATAATATATACTATATATATATATATATATATATATATATATATATATATATATTTATATATATATAGGCCAGCATACTTACCTCCCATAGGGCTCCCCTTCAGGGGGGTGTTGGCCCATAAAAATAGGAAATACCTGTAGAAGGATCAAATTTGGATTACATGAGGAGGAAGGAGTAAGGAGTCGGGGCCGGAGTACAGGGGACCCCCTTCCGGAGGGGAAGGGGGTCCCACCCTGAAAAAAGAAGAAATTGACGAAATGCATAAGAGAAGGGGAGAAAGGAGACGGATTCGTAGTCAGAGAAGGAAAGAGTTGGAGAAAACCATAGTTGGAGAAGGTGTCTGAGTCAGTGTCTAAAACCTACTAAAACAGTGTTTATATTATTTCAACAATGATATTATAGCTATTACAAAAATTAAACCTACTTCCAATTATATTTTCTATAGTAATAACAACAACCTATAGTACTTAAATTTCCTTTGATAATTTTGCCAGCAAATATGGAGTAAATATTTTTTCACTGGTAGTCAAAATAACATACAAAAATAGTAATTGTAACAATTACTAAGTAGTCGCCTAATTTATTAAATCGGGTTTTATAATTACTACGATATCGGTGTTGTTTGTAAACTGTTATGTAGTAGAATTTACCACTATTGGGGTTACAAAATGTTAACCACTTTTGATAAAATATTTAAACTACTAAAAAAGTCAAACCTACTCCATATGAAAGTTCATTGAAACGAACTTAATAAAGTAAGTAGAGAAAAGATTTAACCAAAGTAATTCGTTAAACATAACCTAGTGGTAGTTAAAATGTACTAAAAAAAAGTTAAATTACTGCTTACTACTTCTTCATAGATGTAGTTAAAATTTTACTACTAATTTTTCTAAGTGTATATATATTATATAAATATATATAATATAATATATATTAATATATATATATAGTATACTTATATATATATATATATATATATATATAATATATTATATATATATATATAAATCCAATAATTGTGATAGACCCTCTTAAAAAAGGTAAAAATCATAAAATTTTACAAATTTGTGTTACACACACAATATCTCACAAATGCGATGTGATATGAAAAACTGATTACATTTTTGGAATCAGTCACATGCAATAATCAAGTTGCGAAACCCACGAGCTCCAGGATAATTTCATGTTCCAGTGTTTTATACAAAGGTTATAGAAACAAAAAGTAAATCAACTAACTATTTCTTACCTATAGCAAACGATTCACATATTAAAATAATTAAATGAAAATTGAAAAAAGTTTCGTAGTTAAAGATATTAAACTAAACTTCATTTGAATAAGCTCTAAGGTTAAAATGACAGAACATTAGAAGTTCTCCATTTTCAGGAGATAACCTATTTCTTGTGGCTTCATAAAAAAGCTTCCTCACCCTCTAAATATTCTTTCAACTTTCGACTGATGACGGTGGACTGAAAGGTATTTATTGCTAGTTTTTTTCAAAAATTCATGAATAACTAATCAGTGTTTTTTCCACCAATTGAAGGAAATATCATTGTCTTCACTGGTCAAAGTAGGCAAACTTATATATTTGTTTATTTCTTGATGTAATTCCATATCTAGCCTTTTACTTTTATGTACAATAATCACATCGTCAAAAGAATGGGACTTTATTTTTTCACTCTCACTTTCTTTTCTGTATGAACACGTATTTTGAGAGGCGCATAACAATTTTTCTTTAAACAATCCATTAAAGAAGTTAAAATGGAACCTTCAGCTTCACTTCCCACTACGTGAATCAAACGCGTTCAGCAGAAAGAGCCAGGAGCTAAATTTTCATGGCATTTCTTCCATGCCTCCTAGACCATATTTTTTACTGGTTCATCTGATTTATGTTGAAAAATTAGCTTAAATCGCAGATCTAAGAAAGTAGCTACACACAAAAATTTTTCACATAGAAACTTAGAAAGTCTTTTTCTACTGATTTCTTCTTAAGCTCTTCAACAAGTGTAATTATTCCACTGAAGCTTTGCTTTTAATTGCCTTATTTAAAAATAGATTTATTGCTAAAATGGAAGGGATCACTTGGGCGACTGTTACTTCACGTTTAATGCTTGTTTTAGTGATGTTGTCAAATGGCTCAAGTATATGAAATAATTTTGCCACTGAAAATCAGTCAACATTTTCTGATTGCATTCAGCAGCGTGTATGGATAGGGATAGGGGAAATTTTTGTTCAAACAATCTTTTTTTAAGGCATATTCATAAGTTCCTGTTCCAGCGGTGTAGAACGTCTTGAATTAATTTATGCTGTTTGAGCATTCAGCTGCGATCTGTAAAGTTTTTTAAGGCTTTGCATGGCGCCGTGCCTGAATGTGAAAATGAGAGATAATTGTCTTATTGACAGTAACATAAAATATCTTTAGCAGATTTCTGACATAATATTGAATCGTGAATGCATAGTTCAACGTGAATAAAACATGAAATTGATAGCAAGCCACTCTCCCTTATACCAGCTACAATGTTTGGTCCATTATCCCGTATCACTAAATGAATTCTATTTTTTAGAATATTGAAAAATGTCAAAGGCCCTTATAGGATCTGACAAATGACAGATTTTCGCCATATTGGCTACAAAATTTGGCTATATTTTTATTTTTTTGGAAAATAAGTTTTTAAAATTTCAATTTTAAATTGAAATAACTTTCCCTTATGTTGACGTAATTTATTGTTTATAAAGCTCAATATTCGGCCCGAATAGTTCGGCAAAAAGCCGAATACCGAATATTCGGTATTTTGGCCGAATAGGCCGAATACCGAATACTTACCGAATATTCGGCACATCCCTAATATATATATATATAATATATATATATATATATAATATATATATATTATTACATATATATGTATAAATAATATAAATATAAAATGTATTTACAGACATTTTTAAAATCAATACACACCTTAAATTTATATATATATATATATATAATATTATATATATATATATATATATATATATATATTATATATATATATATATATATATATATATATATATATATATATATATATATATATATATTAGGGATGCACCGGATCTCCGGTTCCGGCTTGGCCGGAGTTCCGGCCTTTTTAAAGATCTCCGGCTCCGGCCGGAGACCACTAGTCTCTGGCTTTCTCCGGCAGGAAAATAAAAATAGTTATTATTCATTGAAAGTAATAATGAGACAATTAATGAAATAAAATTTATTTACAAGAACTGATTTTATACATAATATATAAAATAAATTATTTTATAATTTTTTTGTTGTATGATATTATTAAGTACAAGTAATAACTAATATTATATACTATAATAAATATGTAATAATTGTATAGGAATAATATGAGCTATAAATTAATTGCGTAATTATTGATAAACAACTTAGAAGGGTTTGATATCCAAAAATGACTACCCCTTACAAAAAATACAATGTTGATATAGCTAGGGTTTTAAAAATGCAATACAGAACTAAAAAAATAAAAATGGTAATAAAAAACTTACAAGCTACATGCCATATCTGACCAAAAAACTAAAAATTAATGATATATATCCTTAATCATTAAATTATTTAAAGAGCTTTTAAGTTTTAACAAGCTAACATTTGATAACTATATTATATATATATATATATATATATTATATATATATATATATATATATATATATATAATATTATATATATATTATATATATATAGTATATATATATATATATATTTATATAATCTATAATATATATTGCCTATAAATACTGGTCTACGCTGTATATATCTGATATAAACACTCACAAATAGTCGGTCGTATATATATAATAAAGGGTATATATATTAAATGAAGCGCAGAGAGTAGTACGTATATCGATACTGTATATGAGTAATCAGCATAAGAATTTTTTTGAGAAAATTAAATTAAATTGTTAAAACACAAGGTCAGTGAAAGGAAAGTTAAATAAGCTTATGCATTGCTATTTTGGTAACCATTCTCTAATATTAGTTATGGGATATGCATTCCTCTAATATTAAAATCAAATGCTCTTAAATTAATGTATGAATATGAAACAGGACGCCGATGATCAAGAGCTAGTGTGGAGAAAGGACGATTTCCTGTTTACTTGTATAAATATTTTCTGCTTGGCTAAACATTCTCTCGCTAAAAACACTTGTAAAGGTGGAGCAGAGAGATATTTCTTAGCTAATTCAGGTAGATGCAATCAGGATAAGAGCTTTTTCTTTCTTTCCACCATAACAGTGGATCAGCATCCGATTTTCGTTCCATAAGTGGTGCTGTAAAATATTTATCCACAGTAGTTTGAATAGTATTTTCTAATTCATGTTGTTTTCTCTCACTGCTGCTTCTACGTTTGCATTTTAACTTTTTTCTCCTTTGATCAGTTCCACTTGGTTTGATTGTACCTGAATATTTTTCATTTTCTTCTGACGATTTTTCTTGTAGCATATCATCAAAGCACTTCCAGAAAATTGAATGTGTTTCCTTCTCAATATCTGCCGTTTCATTTTCAGATTCTTAATGAGTACTGACACTGATCATATTTTGGATCATCATTTTGGTTATCTACATTTGATGCGGCAAGAATCTAATAGCTTATGAGTAATATTTTCTTTAGCTTTTTATAAAATGTTTTACGATACTTCTTTGAGCGAGGAAATTTTTATTTTATTCTGATCAATAATATCAAAGGGAGCTAATTTGTATTGTGGATTTAGAAATGCTACAAGTACATAAAGTTTCTTCTCTTTAATGGTGATGCAAAATATCATTAAAAATCGCTAAAGCTTAATAAAAATAAAAAATTGTCTTTTGTGCATATTTTTTGCACTTTATTTACAATTAAGAAATGCAATAGTTTTCAAACAAAGAGCTCAAAATTGGCAACACTAAAAGCAAGCTACCCTCATTGAGCAACGTTTCATCTCAAGAAAGAAGTCTTCCTATTAGCTGTCGCTTCTCCCTCTCGCTTCCCCATTCATTTAACGAATATTCCTTTCCTTTTTAAAATGTGCTTTTATTTAGCAGTTAAATTAATAATTAAATAACTTTCTTTATTATTTCATTAGTTCACACCTCACGGGTTTAGCCCTCTTCAAGGAGTGTAACTCCTCTAAGTAGTTACTACTTAGGATTTGGACTAGGAAGGTGCATGATAATTACATGTTTAGAGTCCAATACTTATATATATATATATATATATTCTGTAATATATATATTATATATATATATAATATTATTATAATATTTTACTATATATATATAGAGGTACTATAGGAGATATATCGTGGTACTGATATATATATAATTAGGGATTATATATATATATAATTAGTATAGTTTATATATATATATATTTGGTAGTACGGTTTAGTGTAATTATCAACCTTGAGCATGCTAGATAATATTTTAATTAGTAAATGATTTTTAAATTAGGTGGTATAGCGTATATATAATATCACATGAGAGTTTTGTAGCTATAAATGCATTTATATTTTATATTATATGCTAAATCTCAAGTAATTTTCA
>JABUQX010082208.1:0-32500 GCA_015478945.1 Trachelipus rathkii
AGGAGAGATAATATCAGACGAATTTATGGAATGATGCCATCGTGTCACACGTCGAACCGAAAACCTCGCTCTACTTACCTTACAGCAACGTCTATGCATACCGATCACGACTAAAGCTACAGCATTAAAGCGACAACACACAGAAGCACAGGCCTCACATAATTGATAAGATATTAGGGCAGAAAAAAACGATTATATAAGCATCTTAATTCTCCACCACACGGTCACAACAAATGCTGCGTAGAATGTACAAACCGAACTCTTGAGAATTTCCTGCACTTTTTCCTAACTGTCATAGATGGGGGGGAGAGCGACGCACTTCACGCTCATCCACCTAATGGTTTAAAACCAAGGAAGCGAAGCAGAAAGGTATGGAAGCACATCATAGGCAGTCTTGAGACGCCTCAACATCTTAAACAACACACACCACACACACCCACACACACAGGCCACAGACTACAAAACACCCACAGAACTGACACACACCACAAGTGTCACACGACACACCAACACACATCAACCACACACATTATGGGATGGTCGGGTACACACACACAACACCGCCACACACACACACACACATCACACACACAGCCACACGCACAACCACAACGACGACACAGCCTCCACCTCCGACGACAGGCAGACCACACACACACAACACACTAGAACGCTTCAAAACTGAACCGAAACGTCGCACCTACAACGATAACACTATGTTCACAGAATTTAACAAACAACTCTACTGGTCCGAACCAAAACGATAGAACTCCGATCACTACCATCATCATTAAAAGTACCAAAAATGTCAACAAAACAAACTACCCACTTGAGAAAATACACAAACTACAAATAAAGCAAGACTGGACACTATTGACGTGCAACTAGAGCAGGAAATAAGATACGCCCATAAAGTTCTTCTTTCGACTCTCTCTAGTTCTCTCCCAGTCGTCGTTCTCGTCTTCTCGTCTTCGTCAGTCTGTTCTCGTCTCTCTCAGTCAATAGACACACACATACAACCAGAAGTGATGCCCTAATGGATCATGTATAACTAGCTGCTGCGTCCTTAATAACAAAATCAAACTACAAGACGCTCACAACAACATAACCAAGACTCTACGGTGCTGATCACGTGTTGCTGTCTCAAAATTGACTAGCTAACGACATGCAACACTTCCGCTCTTATACCAAATTCTATCGCACGTTCCAATACTCATGCCAATGGCTGGTATTTCAATATAATTCACCGCACGACACATTTTCCAAAAAACTATATTAATTATAGAAAATAGCAAAGCTGGGACAGAATTCATTATAAATATAAAATCAAAATAACGCTTGTGATATTATTCTTTAAAAGAGAAAAAAGCACTTAACTTATATGTAAAAGCATTAAGGAAAATTAATCATGGGCACAAAAAGCTTTAAATTGCTACTTTGGCCTGAGATTGCTCTCTCATGGAAGGAATTCGCGAAATAACCGTTAGACAAAATTGCAACTTGAGGAGACGGATAAATCGAAACAGAGCTCAAAATTTTAGAATCACAAACTTATTTTATATACAGAACCAAGAGAATTAATTGGGAAAGAGATTCCAAGCCAATCTCTTCTCTGAATGATGAAATAAAATCGCACTAAATATCTGTCGCAGCACTATAAAAAATCAAGGTACTTGTCACGAGGAAATACACTCCAAACTCATGAGCTTTTAGAAACGGAAACGACAGATGCCAAAAGAGTAATCAATGCACAGCGATTTCGTGGTGGTTTATCAAGTTATAGTGCAACCACAACCAATCAAGGGCGTTTAAAAAAAAATAAAGGTAGGACATGTAGAACTGCATCACCCCTCCCTGGGGGTTTCGATATATATAAGGGATCTGGAAAACTCAAAAGCTGAAGAGTAGGTCAGGTCAGACCCTATAGTCCAACTGGTTTCGCCGTTATATTGAAGAACTATACAATAAAGCCTTAAGACGAAATATTCAACGTTTTGGGTCCAGAATAACATGCTACGGTCATTATAGAAACACGGCCACATAGTGGAGAATTTGAAACCAATAAGAGTACTCAAATAGATCCAGGGCATCGGGGATTGAGTGCAGTATTAATCCTGCCCGTCGTACAATCGTCATAAGTATTGGTAAAAAACTGGTCCCTCTCAGAGCTTTCCATAACTAAATTGGTCAGACTCACACAGGCTTTGACATGATGGTTTTGACAACGGTATGATTGGCCTGCACAACCTGACACCAAAACTTGTAAATATGGACTCCAACGTGAAAATTCGGCATCACCGCGCTTGTACATTCTAATAGTAGTAGAGTATGAACGATGTAGAAGACATGTCGATATAATCACCGGTCTATAATAGGCAAAGCTATTGAAATGAAGTGCTTCTAGTCAGAAAGAAAAAAAGTAGTAAGCTTTTATATCAGGACAGTACAGGTTACGGTTATGTCAAGCGTGGTGCTACGCCATTTCCGAACAATAACATAGACAAATGCGGATTTCGAATAGGGAACTGATTTTTCTCTCCCAGTTCTTGGTTTACATCTTTTTAGTGACGATCTACTCAATCTAACCTCCCCAAATCAAAATTAAATGCTAGTGGCGACGACCTCACTTTCGACTTTTCAAAGTTCATCAATACGTAACAACGCATGTCGATAACTACAACAATATTTAAATCAAATTGAACAAAACAGTTAACAAGAAGCAAAATATCACAATAATACTGCTCATACCTGGCAAAAAAATAATCTAACACCCACCCAAGAATATATCTCACAAAGACTAAACTTCTCCACTCAACAAACAACCCACTATCTTAAGTTTAACTTTCAATGCCTATATGATATACACCCCCCGCACATTAACAATATTACAAAGAATTACACACAAACATCATTCTGAAAACACTGACTGTAACAAATTTTGACCAACAGAAAGAAAGCTTTGTAATAGTCTACGGACAATACATTCGCTTCCTCATAAATTATGGATCACCTAATTGGTCTCCAGTAATATCACAATCCAACTAATAAACTAAAAACAACTCAAAATAAAGCACTAAAAAATGAATAAGAACGTGTTGCTTTCCCATTACACACATCCATCACACACGATCAGAATCAAAAATTCTTTCCCTTAAAGACCACCTAGACATGATTGGATGTCAACTATGCAGTAAATTCGTTTCCACAAACGACCCACTACATCAAACATCCCAACTTCCCGCCACATCAAGGAAAAACACATCCGCATCATACTACTCAAACATTTACAACATCCTTTCCCCTGCACATCTAACACTCATATTATTAAATACATCCATAAGCAAATAACCCAAAGAACATTCTCCTCATACCCTAACACCATACTCCAAACACGCCTACCGGATACTGTATTATCCCCTTCAGAACAAAGCTGTTTCTCTCCGACTCTGGACACAACACATGAAATCTACTGCTAGACTGCGAGACTTTGACCGACGCTAGACATATCCACTCCATCTTTTATCTGACGTAAATGATTTTACAGCCATTGAAAATTTTTATTATTGCTGTTATTTTTATTATTGCTCTTATTTGCAGCAAACAAATCTGTCCTCTAGAGCCACCTCTTTGGGACAATGAGGTCAATATGATACCAAATGGTACTTGACCATATGCATTAGGCCAAATTATAAAGCAATAATCTGCAAATGGATTATCATTTCAAAGACAGCTGCATGATGATGATCATTATGAACGTCCTTCGAATAGTACACTAGTGAATTTTCCAAAACGGGTGAAAATTTATGTCAATGGTCGTAAGAGAACAAAGCACAATTCCTGTACGATTGCTGGATTGTCCTTCCATATGTCGGCGAATTTTACTGTGTAACAAAAAAAGATTTTTTTTTTGCCTTTGCTTTGAAAGCATTATTTCCTAATTGTTTCTGTGTAGAAAGCAAAGAAAAATAATATTATTCCCTTCAAACTTAGCTTTCGTTACCTTGTCATTGGTGTTTTCAAACTGATCTATTTGCATTTCAGAGAAAATTTAATATTTTTTAAATACACGACATATTTTTATTTCTTGAACGTTCTGGCAGCATAGATGACGAAATGAATATAGAGAACGGTAAGCTCAAGTATCAATATTGTTAGTTGATTAGTTCATCATTCTTCTAGAAGCTGTTCAAGTGGAGATACGTTGGCTTTGATTGGTGCATTCAGCGCAGATGGCATCAAGAGGTTGCAAATATCAGGCAGACGCATTTGTTATGTCTGTCGTGAATTTATGAAGAAGACACGAGCAAAAAAGTACTCTGTGAATACATCTGCTAAAATGTCCGAGGCCTATAAGGCATATTTTTGCATCCTGTTGGGGACCAAGGCAAGCAATGAGCACCTCATTTCACATGCGAACTCTGCGAAAGAACTCTGGAAGATAATATATATATATAATATATTATATATATATATATATATATATTATATATATATATATATTATATATATATATATATATATATATATATTATTATATATTTAATATATATTATTTTATTTATATATATTATATATTATATATATATAGTATATATATATAATAATATATATATAATATATAGTATAATATATATATATATATATATAATATATATATATAATATATATATATATATATATGTAATATAATATATATATATATAATATATATATATTCTTGCGCTAAATTTGATAGCTATGGATCTTTAGGTGAAAGTTTGAATTTACGTAATATATTTTTTAATAACAATGAGTGAAAGATATCTAAATTTGTATATATTTTTCCTTCGCTGGTTGGTAGAGGGGGAAAATTAGAGCCATGAAATTCGCAATCCCACAAATTTGGAGAGAGCCAACTGACCACTCCAGCAATTGCTTCTTCTGTTTGGTGCACCCGTCCAAGCATCGAGCTGGCAAAAATGTGCCTGCTATCATATATCCAGACTTTCCTCCATCCATTTCCCAATTTTCACACTCTCCTGAGCTCCCTGTACCCATTCTTCCAAAGGGAGGACAGCTATCTTCAGAAGAAAGTAGCAAATCAGAAGACGATGAAGTCGTTGATCCTGAATATGGTTGTAGCTAGGAGAGAAACCACATTTCCCCAACTAAGACATCATCGACTTGATCAGAGATCTTGGTCGCACAAATTCCATTGCCGAGCTTTTGACGTCGAGACTCAAGCAGCAGAACTTGTTACATGAAAGTGCGAAAGTCGCAAGTCGCAAGTCAGAAAAAACGTCCATTCTTTTCAACTTTTTTCCCCAGTCAAGATGGGCTTTGCTTTTGCCACAATGTACAGGTTTATTTAGGGGCACTTGATGAAGTCTCGCACTTGTAACAAAATAGTGGAGTATGGACTTACTCTCTACATTTGATAAACTCTAATCAAAGAGTTCATCAAATCTTTGCTTACTTACTTAATGGGCACATTTATGCCATTTCTTCCCTGCTCACTCGGTTGAAGCTCAATAGAGGAACACGGGTGTCAAGTCAGTAGTAAGCTAATTTGCTTTATATGTATATATTAGAGCATTGAAATTTAATATGAAGAACATACGATTGGGTGATGTATTATACGGTAGACTAATTCAAAAATGGTGGCCTTCCAGATGGATCGCCAAGGGGCCTTACCAAGTTTCCATGTTACCTTTTTTTATTATATTATTAATATAAAATAAAATTAATAAAATTTTGTTTCTCTGGGAAAATTGACAAGGACCTCCGCAGTAACATCTCTATACCTAAAGGTCTGGAATTGGAGATCCAACAGCGGACTGATTTCAGTGTAGGAAGTAAGTAAATTTAACAATTTGATCAATGGGATTGACTACTACTGTATTGGATACTCACTACTACCTAGAAAATATTGATTCTTTCGTCCACTATATAGGTGCACTGCATATGAAACATGATATTGCTCATCACTTCTAGATAGGAGTCTTCAGCTTCAATCTTAACCTGCAGAATTATTCTCTAAGCTGTCACTTGAGGTCTAAAATAAGGTTCAAAGCCCGGTGTCTTTCGTCGCATCAATACAAATAAAAATAGATTTTATAACAGAGTATTACAAGGAATTAACGGAGAAATATTAAAAGGACAAAAAGAAAAAAGAAGTCATTGAGAATAGCTTTTTATTTCTAAGTAGTTTCGATAAGGCCTTTACTTGTGTCTGGCCCTTTCTTCACTCATTGGGGCACTTGGCAAAGAGGTAATATAACTATGAGGAACATATGTTTGAGATACATTTCGGGTAAAGCATTAAAGAATTGCACTCCATATAGATGTCAGGAACTGCGGAAAAAACATCACAAGAGCTGGCAGGATGTTGCTCAAAGTCAATATGTTTGATGCTCTTCTTGCTAGCTACATTCCACTTTGCTAATTTAAGGGAGAACATGGGGGTGTACTCAGAGGAACAGGGCGAGAGAATTTCACCAGTGATATTATGGTCTTTGAACAAGGATCAATATAACGAAAACATGATGAGACTATATTTGGGGGTTCGCATACCTACGCACTGAACACCACGACAACTTACCGGTAATACAGCGTAATCCAGAAACATCTTACTTCTAGGTATTTGAAGTCTCTGTTGTATAACAACTAAGAATCACACACTACACATGATCTACTTTTGCGTTATTGTTTGTCTTTTCTACTTTGTGTATCGAGAATGATTATATTCAACCATTTTTTATATCTAAAAAGAGAATGTCATAAATATTGTTAAATTTTTTTTATTCTTTGTTTGACACATCAAATGTCAAAATTTGGATAGGTATATATATATATTTAAGCTACTGGGAACTTTATTAAAAACAAATTATGTTAATATAATAAGAAAATACTAAATTATAACAAGTTTGTTTGCCCAATATAGCATTAATAAAATAAATGTGTTTACATAGTGAATTATTGCGAACAAGATTGAGTACTCATTAGATAGGAGTAAGAGAATAATGGCCATTGAATTATAATAGTCAATTAATTGCTTAACCATATAGTTCAATATATATAATATATATATATTATATATATCTTTATATCTATATATATATATAACTATATATATTATATATATATATATATATTAATAATATAATAATTATATATATATATATTAATATATATTAATATATATATATAATATAATATCATTATACTATATATATATATAAATAAATTACTATATATAATTATTAAATTAGTATATATATATATATATCATATATTAATATATGTATATTATTTACAGTCTGACCTCATAATATAATGTTGATTGCGTATATTTATATATATATGTAATATATATACATTAAATGTTATTAAGTTAGTAAATAGGCTACTTCTCACTACTGGAGATATTATTTAAAATTGATAAAAATGAGTGTAAAACTTTGAAGGGTTTTGGGGTACTATACCGAAACACCCTCTCACAACTATTAAAGAAGTGAGTATAATATATAATAAAAAAATATCCTAACATTTCACTTTTTCAAGACACATGACCAAATAATATATATACTGTAATTATATATAAATATTATTATTATAAAGAAAATCATATATAATATAATATATATATATATATTATATAATTTATATATAATATATAGTATATATATTTAATGAGCTCACTGCTCACAATATTACTACCTGAAATACGTTATTTAGATATCTGAATTTATATAAAATTCAATTTATTAAAGCAAGCAAGCTCATGTCTCTATCAGATAAGTATATGATTATTATGGGAAGTGAATAAGAGGAACTTCTCAGCCTTTATTTATTCATTAAGTTTTGGCAGATTTTTCATATAATATTATATCATTAAATGCATTATAATTGGTTTATTATATAGATATTGACATAGTTTAATATAAAACATATAATAAATATAAGTATTCTTGTTGTTAAATGCGCATGTACGTACTTTTTTGGATATATCTTTCAGCTGTTAATGCTGAGAAATTTAGTAGATTATGCAAGTGTTTTTGATGCAGGATCTATCACTATACTACACATCACTAACACACACAGTCCTAACATACACACATATATAATATATATATATATATATATATATATATATAATATTATAATCTATATATTATATATATCTAATATATATATATTTAATATATTATATATATATATATATATAATATATATATAATCTTATATGAAATAATATATAAGTTTAATATATATATATATATTATAATATATATATTATATATATGTATTATATTATCTAAATCATTATATATTAATATTATATTCATATTACTATAATATAATTTATATAATATATAAATTAAAATTACACGATATACTGAAGCCAATGTTATGATAAATTAGAGATGTCGAATCATGACAAAGACAATATACTCTCCTCCAAGGTGTAAGAAGAATCAAAAATACATTATTGTATTTTCTTTATATACATTATTTTTATTTAATGGTAAAACAGTCTTGAAAAAGTGTGAGAGTGGGTGAAAATGCGTAGAAATTTAGTGAAAAATAATGATAAAAGAACAAAAAATAGAAAATTATATAAACAAGAGATTGTAAGAGAATATAGAGATAGGAGAAGTAGAGAAATAATCCAGGTTTTATTAATATAGGCAAATAGATGAGTTAGAATTTAGAAATGAAGTTGGGTTGAAAGTTTTCAGTCAACTAATATTATATATATAATATAATACTCACATACACCACTAAAGTACCTATTAAATATAGACATACATACACATATATATATGATATTATAAATCATATTAAGTATACATAAATAATATATATATAATTTTTATATATATTATAATTATGTATATTTATATTTATTATTTATTTTCTAAATTATTTTCAGCTTTGATAAATCGCTTTAAAATAATCTAAAATAATACTTTTATATAAATGTTACTAATTAGACTATATAATATATTGATATTAGTATCTATATTATATAATATATACTATATATTAATAATAATAGTGCGTCGATTCCGTATATTTAAAATTTTTTGGGTTAAAAATTATCTTAATTAATAAATAAATTAAAATAAAATTTATTAATTGAAGATTCAATCTATTGATAGAATAACTAAGATATACCCTTCTGCACTCTCGCGAGCATAGAGAGATGAGCACAAGTGCACATAGCTCCTACTTATATCTCGTACTATATATAAGCCTAATTGTGTGGTAGTGGCGGTGGGTGGTAAGGGGGATAAGGTTGATATAGGAGAAGGAAATCCTCATATCAAAGAACGAATCTACCTATACAATAAATAATTAATCTATAAATATATAGTATATATATAGATATATAACAATATAGATAGCTAAATATATCTGTTTCATCTCATAGTGAAATGTGTTTGGAGAAAGATATTTTTTTTTTTATATATCTATATTTAAAGAAATTAAGATTATGCAGTCTTTTTCTATCACTTATTGCCTATATATATATTATCTATTAATATTAATTATTAATATAATATAATATTAAAATATCATATATATATTACTATATATACTATATAATTAATATATATATATATATATAATATATATTAAGTATATATAATATATTATATATAATTATATTTTATATTAATGATATATATATTATATTCTATATATAATATATATATATATATATTATATATTATTATATAATATTAATATATATATATATTATATATATATTAATATAATATAATCTATATATATAATATATATATATATTTATATATATATAATAACATATATTAATTAATAGATACTTTCATTATATTATTTTGTTAAATTAAATTTTTTTGTGTCACGCCATTTATTTAAGAAATTATAATATATTTAACTTTGTTTTAAAATTATATCCAAATATAATAATAAAAAAACATTGTTTCTATAACTTCTTTATTCATATATTAGTTGATTTGGCCTCTCCACTATTTAATATAATTTACAAAAAATTGCCATCATATAATATGTATAGAAAAGATTGTGGATATAATTACGTTATGACCTACGTCCGCGTTTAGGCTGTGGCATATGATACTATTTTAGTAGTTACTGAGTTTAGTATGTCGTTGCAAAATATTTTATATTAGTAGTATATATGAGTACGGTGCATTGGTTTTGCTATATTGGGGTGGGTGATGATTTAGAGATTAATAAGTGACGATCACGCTTGTAATGCGGTGCGGGTTCTTGGAGAGGTAGTGCGATGCTACTAGGGTGCGAGCGCTGAAAAACAGTGCTTCGGCCAACTTGATTGTGATAATCACTAACTTTTAGTACTCACATTGTATCTATTATGTAAAACTTATATATATTATGAAGTTTGTAAAAAACAAATATTTATTCATATATAAATACAACTTTGTGTTCCTCAAGATCTATATAATGATTAGTTTTTTTTATCTTATATAAGTAACTATATTGTACTATTTTAATGTACTATTTACGCTCATATTATTGTGTGCACTAATGCACTATTCTATAAGTAAATGATTCCTTCCTAGGTATAGGTGAGATACAGTTAATGAATAAACCCTCATTAGATATATTATCGTACAATAAATAATTATATAATTTAATATACTATATATATATTATTAATATATATAATATATTAATATATATTTAATTCATATATATATATATATATATATAGGATATTATATATTAATTATATTCATATAGTATATTAATATATCTATATAAAACTATATTATATAGTATTATGTAAAGATATTAATCTATAATATTTATTATAAGATATCCATATGTTATTTATATTACAATTTAACTATATATATAATACAATATATATAATATATATGTGAGAACTATGTACCGTATATTATACATGAGTGATGTATATACTGTGAGTATATATATCGAGAATAGATAAACTGTAATGATATTTTATTTATTTCGAACTATATTTAAAAGGGCCATATAGTATGACGTCTAAAGTTATCCAATTATATGATTTTTTTATATAATCAATAAGAACTTCTCATAATATCCAAGAAAATATTTAAATTTATGAATATTTACTCCAGAACGAAGATGAGTATATGATAAAACATCTTATGATATATATATAATACTAATTATTTTACTTTGATTATTATTTATATATAATATTATATATACTATATATCTTCATAGTCATCTTATGTTTTATCGGCATATTTTCATCAGCTACTAATACTACGCGAAATGGTCCGATATGATCCTGAATATTATTTAATTAATATATTGTGTGAGGTGTGTGTTGATGTGTAGTGATGTTGTAGTAGTGTGTTGTGTGGTTATTGATGTAGTGTGTGTGTGTTGTTAGTAGTAGTTGATGTAGTGTTGTGCAGTGATTTCTTACTTATGTTCTTTAATATCAACTTCACTCTTTTCGTTCTAGAACTAGACTCGAAAAACCGTTTCTGAAACGTATTTATTTGTGTGTTGTTGATTCATATAACTGAATCTAATTTATTTTTATCTTTATTCTTTCTATTCAATGGAAAATTTTTTTATAGATGAATGTAATAGAATTTAATATGTAAACTTTTTTAGATAGCGGAATTAAGGGATAATTTACATATAGATCGAGATAGTAAGTTAAGGAGGAAAATGAATTACTATGAATATAAATAGAAGTGGGATTTATAACTGTAGACTGGTTTGATTGAAGTATGAGTCTTGAAATTCGGAGCATTGATGTAGTTATTAAACACTAAAATCTATACTATATATACATTCATCACTTCTTTATATAAGCTTCGTTATTATCTATACAAATACGCATGTACAGAAGAAGTAGGTGGTCTCCTGTTGTTGTCTTCGACTCCTACTACCGTTATTATAATATATATATAGTTACTTATTAATATATATATTATATATCTATAATTATATATTCTTATATATTATAATCACTATAGCTCACGGCAATAGCCACTTATAATTGTATAATATAATATATATCTATAGTAATATTACTATATTTATATATATTAATATTATATTAATATATATATAATATTTATTATATATTTAATATATTATTATATATAGTTATATAATTAATATATAGTATATAATATATTATATATCATATATATAATATCATTAAATAATAAATAATATAAAATAATAATGATATTATATATATAATTAAATAATAATTTAAATATAATAAATCAGATTAAGTAGATTGACTCAATGAGAGTGATAATGGATCATAAATAATACTATATATATATAAATTCACTAACATGATCCAGTATAATAATAATAATGTATACTCTAACTAATTCAATATATATATCAATATAATAATAAATAGTTTGCTGTCTATTGGGGATATTAGAGGTCAGAAGTCAATGATGACTAAGATTTAGCTTTAAAGTAGAAGTGATAAGATAGCAGTGGTGTCCTCGGAATAAACGATAGATGGTATGGGAAAAGGAAGAAGAGCTTTCTTGTGTAAATAACTAGCTCTGATTTTTTGTCTAAATGTCGTTACCTAAATATAATAATTTATTGTTATTTAAAGTATTTGATTTCCTTATTTATATAGAAAAGTAAAAACAAATAAGAGTTTTTGAAAACTTATGTTACATATAACGTTAAGAAAAAAATATGAAAAATAATGACAGAAATTGTATGATAACCCACATGATATTTTAAGAAAATAAAGTTTTACATATGCTGCAAACTGTAATATAATGAAGCATCACATAGGTTTCAAAATGTAATATAACAGGTATTGATAAATTTGTAAACGTTGCTGCCATCCCGAGCATCGGTTCTTCACATTGCACAGTCATAAGACTGAATGACATTTGTTTGATAATGCTGAAAAGCAAATAGTTTCCAGTACAAATAATAAATAATTATCCATCAGCAAAAATGACAGATGTGATAATAATAAAACAACACTCAGTTTGTATTTGGATATATTTCTAGCGAATAGTTTGAAGTTGCAAAATACTTGCTAGTCTGTAACAATTGATTATATGCATCAGTGATGATTTATTCAAGAGGTTAGCAGTACATTGAAACGGGAATAAAATTATATATTGTCCTGACAGAGCACCATGTATGACGGGGCAAGAGAAAAAATTTGTCACTTTATCAGAAAACTACTATGGTTCGCAGTGTTTTTGAATATCACTGCGTACGTTCATCAATGTGATTATTTAAATTTCTCTTTATACTCAACCCAGCCTGAGATGCAGATTGGAGCTCAAACACAGGTAAGAAAAGCAAACTCTTATACCAACTCGAAGTCTATGACGAGAAAATGATATTATGAAAGCTTATTTCATTGAGGAATCATTTGTGATTTTCAGTGAGCACGCTTGTTGACTTTAGACTTCTGAGAAAAGAATTTGGAGATTTTCGATAGAAACGTGATCTTATTAAGGTTTGAAAATCAGGGAATTGACCTCAGGATAACGAACGGAACTTTAAATGACCTTAAGACAAAATTTCGCTTAGTAAGGAAAACGATCAATTTCTAGTTTTAACTCTAACCTGGGTTCAAACCTGAAGCAGAGTTTAAAGAAACTTTAAGGAACTTAGAGAAGATGACTGTTAAAGAGAGAATTAAGAGAAAAATTTTAAAAGTGTCAATGAGAGAGAGAAAATTGTGAAAGATAGTAGGGATTGTGTGGGAGTGTCTGTTATGAATGATTGTGATCTCAGAGTTAATGATTTTAGTAGTAATTTATCTACATAGTTATATTTTTCAGCTTGAAGCCCTACTTCTCTGTATAATTTATGTGAATAGTGTGGCTTAGTTTATTATTTACTTATTTTCCTTATCTATATCCTAATCATATATAATTCATATGTTTCTTCTGTGAGACCGAAAAAGTGAATTTTGTGAGTAAAAGAATGTATTTCTTTCACATATGAATTATATAATACTCTTTAGTTATTAAAGCATTTTAAAGCTTTTAATTTTTATCCCCTACAGTGAATTTCCTATAATTCTCAATAAATATACTTATTATCAATCTTAAGTAAGCATTTGTGGAGGTAATGATAGAGTAATATTCAGAATTAACTCATATGTTGGTGCGTTAGTCACACGCACAGCGAGAATGATGCATGTATCTTTGCTTTTATCTCTTTATATTTTATAATGTCTCATTGCATAGCTTAGTAATAGTTTACTGTATTATAGGCCCTGCTCTCTATTCTCTACCCGTCAAATTTTTCCTTCACTATCTTTATACTATAATATTCCTATTATATAATGCTAGATATATATATATATGTAATTATTCCAATCAATTTAAAATATATATTATTTTATGAATATGAACAAATATTAATTTATTTTTTTGAGAGGGAATCAATAAATATAAGTTATTAATATAAAATATATATTAATATAGTTTATCAAAGTGTATATAGAGAAATTAAATATGAGTCGATGCCTTGAGAGCGTGGAATGATAATATTGAGAGTATCAATCCTAATAATATATAAATAAGGAGATTAAAGACATCTCTTATTAGGTATCTGTACTAGTAACTACATATAAGAAGTGAGAACATGACTCAATCGTATTCATAATATAATTTAAGTATATATAAGGCCTAACGCTTGGCTATAGCAAATAAACAGGTTCAGTCATTGAGGAGAGCTGCAACAAACTGCTTATATATAGGAGATATATATATGTAATACTGAAATATAAATATATTGAGATCATTTGATCACAAATAAATTTAATATTGAGAATATCATAATTGTTACATGGTGTAGTATATACATTTATTCAACGTAAGTATACATTAATTCATATACGATAGATATTTACTTATACATAGAGTTTCTTGATGATATCTTACTCACATGTGTCGTCAAATTTCAATTACTGCATAGACCATTTTAAAAAAGTACATTAAACTTGTTTTTCTAATAATAATAATAATGATAATTAATAATAATAATTAATACTAGGTTTTATCCTCAATAGAAGAGATTCGGAATTAAAATAATAAATAATCAATAATCACACTAATACATGATAATAATGCCTCTTGAGGGAGAATAGAGTATTATGTGATATGATGCTACTTCATTATTTATTCTCACTGGAAGTGAGTATTACTAAATACACTATCAGGTAATACACCTTTAAAATTTATCATAAAATCAATATATCAAATTAGAGAGCATAGAAAATAGAATAAAGTGAAAGAAGTCAATATTAAGAAATAACTCAATCGCGAATGGAAATAATAGGGACTGGAAGGGAAAAGTGTGAAATTAGAAGCTATGTTCGTGCTGTCGAGACTCTTTATTGTTTTACGCATGAACGGTGTTTCTCGCCATTTGTATTTCATTAAATATGTGCTATATTTATGAAGTTTTTTTTATCGCAAGTGAGACAATTTTTATTTCCTGTATTTGTGTGTGAAGAGTTAACACGCTAAATAGAATAACCTCTACTGACTCTGAGGAAACCATCCAAGCAACTTCAGAGTGGCAATATGAGTGCAGATATGGCTAGCCTGTATGTGAATTGTTAAATTATTATATAACCAAATATAGTATACTAGAAGTAGGAGTAAGATTATGGTGAGTAATTTGTATAGAATAAGGTATAACTCTAGAGATTATTATCGACAACTTACTTCTCTATATACTCAAGTGTGAGATATTTTATACATCACGTAATATCATCCTTATTGACGCTAAAATTAGTGAATGAACACATGAGGTTTATACCAAATGGCTAATATCCACTAGTGACCTATAATTGAGGAGTTGAAGTTAGTACCATAGATACACATGATGATTATCTTATCATTGATATTCTCTTTGACTACCATATAATCTAAATCTTAGATAAATACATTACTATGAATCCATAAGACTACTATATGCTAGAAGACCTAAACGGGGTTGTTGGGAGATATATATAGATAGTATTTATATATGAACCTCGCAACATAGAAGAAAGTTAAAAAATATTATTAGGCTGATGAGAAGATTTTTATCACATAGCGATAAGTAAGGCGGATGTATCTATATGTCTTAATCAGACAATAATATAGTATAATAATAATTAATTATAGTGCAAATGATAGTAATTAATATTTTTAAAATTGCAAATATATATATATATATAAGAGATGAGAAATAATATATAATTAAACCTGTGTTAATGTATATCTATTACTTATATATAATACTATATATATATATATATATATATATATAATTTATTAATGCTTATTTTATTAATGAAATAGAATTATATATTAACTTAATATATAAAAGATATAACTAGTAAACCAAATTATAATTTTATATAACAACTCCATAACTGAATAATAATTTATATAATTAATAATATTAATAATAATAAATCTTTAAAAACACAATTGATAAATATTATCGTTCTTTATTAATTAATTATAATAATAATCTTAGAATCTAAATAAATAAAAAAATAGTATATATAACTTTTTTATATATTTGTGGCTTTACCAGTAGAAGATTAGCAGTAACTAGATGATAGTGTTTCAGCCATATGATATTTACATTTGTATAATGCATATACCTGATACTGTATGGTAATAACGTTATTTTTTCTTATTATTTATTTATATTAATAATCCGCGTTGTAGAAAGTTATGACATTGGTTGCATGATAAGAGATATAGAAGCCAAGTTCAAGGACCAACTTGTCCTGAATCATTATTTTGAAGAAGTAGAAATACTGTTGCAAAACCATCTTACTAAGATTGTCAAAATGAATAGTTAACTAAGGTTCATTTTTCCTTTGTAGGTACATAGTCTATTGAGTTAAAACATGAGTGGTTGTGCAATAATTGCCATTAAATAAAATTATTATATATAGATTGAATAAACTAATAGATTAAATAATAAAGGAAAAATATTTCTGTCATAAAATATTAATTAATCTATGCATAATCTCGTTATGAAAATGTACCGAGAGTCGATGCAATTGATGGAGAGTTGATTATAATAGTGTAATGAATGGTACGAACATGTTCTGGAGAGTTAAATAAGAGATTAGAATCAACTCAACAATCGGTCTCTTTATCATACATACTTACAATAAAAACATCAATCCGCTTATGAGCTAAGATCAGATATCACAAGACTGAGGTAGATTCTATGGTGTCTCTTTGCATTGCTATATTATGCTTATCCTTTCATTGAGCTATTAAATCGGTGATAGTAGTGTTAATGGTTTTTATACTCAATGAATATATATTTGTATAATTCTAATGTGTTATAATACTAGAATTTGTACTCGTCACAATTTAACTATTGTGGTAGTTCGAACAAACTATATAACACTCTATGACAGTATAAATTTAATCTAAGATAGTTTCTATACTCGTATTGGTTCTCAAGGAAAATATGATAATAAAGTGATCATACACTGTTACTATAAAGTTTTATCTTAATGACATTATATACTATATAGTTGATATACATTAGCTCTGACCAGATATTCTAAGTATAGTTTGTATATTTGCTTTTATTCTCTTTTTATATTTTATATCACAATTTAACATGATTTTAGTTAAGTGCATGTCTTCTTTTATAGTCTTTAATTATAAGATATATTCAAAATTTATTATTTATTATATATAATAGTGAGTTACTAATTAATTATTATTTATTTTATAATAATTTTATTTTTATATATAATTATTATTATTATAGATATTAATATTATTTTATATAATTAATTTAATTTTTTCATATATTTATATATTATAATTTATAATATTTTTTATATTTTATTATTATCACTTTTTAATAAATATTATTACTAATTTATACTTTGTTTTTAATATTTATTATATACTCTATCTTTATTCATGTTTATTATTTAATTATATAATTTAAATATTATGTTAGATAAAAGAAGGAGATGGAAAAAGGAAAAATTAATTTTATAAACCTATATCTTTCTTATTTTTGTAGTGAAGTGCAAAATATTGTAATCGTAGATACCTTTTATTTAAAGTAACAAAACCAAAACTAATGGATATAGCATATATTTCTCTATTTCTACGTGAGTTGGATCCATCAGTGAATGGAGGAGAGGAAGGGAGGGAGGAGTGCTCAAAATCCGATGCGAATGCACTTACTCTTGAATTTGTATGCACTAATAGACCTCCTAGCGTGGTGATTCTTTGTGATTATTTAAACTAGTCTCCTCTGTTAATATATATATGATGTATGTGATAACTCCTGGGTGCAGCGAACGTCCTCGAGGCACTCTTACTTCTTTTGTTTTCCTCTACTCTCTCTCCTGTACTCTCTTTCCTCTTCTAACTGAATGAATAAATATATTTAATAAATGACAAATTCCTAGTCCATAAAAGCCAGTTCATAAAAATGTTTTATTTAAAATATCAGTTATTATCTTTTATATATATAGATATATATATTATATATTAATATCTACTGATTATATTTTATATTAATTTATTAATTTATTTATTTCTATTTTACCATTTATAAGTTTCTCTTGTATCATTTCATTATTATAATATATTAATTTACTATGTTTTAATAATTAAAATGTGTTTTATTTTTATTATATTATTTGAGTGTGATATATATATAGCTATGTATATTTGTATTAATTTTAACTCCATTATATATATTATTTGATGTTGTGCTGTGATGTTGTGTAAGTATTGTTAATTTTGAGTAGGCTTGCGATTAATTAACTAATACTCATTTAATAGATATGATATAATAATTTTTTTATTTTGTAATATAACAGGTCTCATATTTGTGTATTTTATTATTATTTAGTTTCTGTGTTATTTTTACAATAAAGTTTGTTAGTCTTTATCATCATTATTTTGATTGATTAAATAGTATTAATTATTCAGATAGTCCTAAAGCCTAAATTTTAATCTACATTTATATTTTATTAAAGTTCTATCCAATAGATAGTATAACGTTCAAATTTCTAGCAAATTTTATAGTATATTTAAAATACAGTTAGTAATACTCATTTTTATTATATATTAATAATATATCAAAATTATTTGGGTAATCGATGGCAATCCGTATATTCAATCGATGGCAATCGGCATATTCTACCCTTTAAGTTCTGTCTTAATTATGGCAATCAATCATTTAAGATGAACATTTGTTCTATAGTAGATTTTCATAAGCCTTTGAGAGGCTGGTAATGATATATAAGATAGGTTTGTAGTCATATATATTAATTAATTACAGAAATAATTACAGAGATAATGTATAGTTCGTAAGATGGAATGCTTTAAAAATGAAATTAAGAGTATGTCGTGAATAATAATATATAGGATAGATATGTCTGAATATTATATTTAAGGATAAATGATCTGAAGTCATATATTGGTTCCCATGAAGATTCTGTATGCACACTCATACTTAAGATATGTCTGAATTATTTGTGTAGTATTTCTACATTAGTGTAAGTGTTAAGGGATGTCTCATATAAATAATTACTCAGGATATACAATTCATCAATACTAGTTTTTAAGAATTGTCTCTGAGAGTACATTCTAAAGAGGTATGAAGTCTGAATATAGTAATTACTTTAGATATTAGTATAGAAATTAATAGATATGAAGACTTTTGATTATGATCTGAGTTTAGTATTTTAAGCATATGCTCTGAATTGTATTTAAGATATGTCTGATTAGTAAGAATGTGTATTTTAAGTATGTTATAGATATCATGTCTGAATTAATATTGGTCTACAAGATTACTGCGCTATATGATACGAATATAATTATTTAAGATAGTGTCTAGAACGTCAGTGAATTAGCACGATATGTTACCAATTGTTCTTGAGGTTATATATATATACTTAGCTGTCGGTTATATGCTGCCAGCGTTCTTTAATGTATCTATTTAGATCAGTGAGATATTTCTTCTTATATGTGTAATAATTTTATTTTATCACCATATTCATCTGTAACATCTGATGTTTATGGTTCCAGGAGTCTGTAGGCAATACTCGTTTTGAGTACCAGCTCAATTCTACACTCTGATACTAATTATAATGCCATCTTTAATATATTAGCGTAAATTTGATCTGAAGAGTATTACAATGCTACTATATACTATTATATATATTGGTTTTTTTTTCTTCGCTATAAAAAATTTCAGTGTACTCAAGGATAATATTATTTATTTTCTGTTGGATGGGTCGTTTTCAAATTTGAAGTAGTAATATCATCTTATAATGTAGTTATTTATAAATGATTTAATTTGATTAAAGAAATTTTAGTACGTGTTTAATGCGTGTTTATCAAAAGCGAAGAAGGAGAACAGTTTTTAAAGAATGGATAAGAGATAGAATATGTGCAGGCTTTATCATTTGTCTATTCATTGTATTAATATAGTACATGAATGAAAAAATTTTTGAGAACGCGCGTGACAATAAATCACATGTATTGATAAAATGTATTCATGTTAGATATAAGTCCTTGGCCTATATCATTTATATTATAATCTGCTAGTGAAGTTTAATTTTAATGCTTCATTTTAAATCTGGCCTCATTTTAAAGTTCTCATAGTTCAAATACATTCACTATTAAGTATTTAATTTAATTAAGAAAAAAAGCCATATGAAAAACTTATAAATAAACTTTTATATTAATCTAGTAATTAGCCTTTAATACATGGAAGAAGTAGGCGTCATATCGTCTAACACGATGCAAAAAATATATTCCATTTAAACTCAAATCATGGATATACATTTCGAAATTTTTGATAATTTAAAGTGTTCACATTCTCACATAATGATATTATTACACACGCGCAGCTTTTACTACCGTTCTGGGAATAATAACTCACGGCGGAACGTATGTATGGCATTAACAGAAATATATAATTTTTTTATGCTGGACTCGTTTTTATTTTATGAACGCAGATTTGTCAAAGAATGAGATTACAGAGAGTTTCATCTTTATGTGAATCTACATTTTTATACTCACAGCTAATCTTACTAGTTGGAGTACTCAGCGTCTTTTAAATCTTTCCAGCGCGGGAAACACGTAATGTTGGAGGAAACTTGTCATTAATATCTATACTAAACCTTCTCAATGTTAATTAAATTAGGTCGCATATCCAGTAAAACAGAACCAAAAATGCGATAGCAAAAATAATATAGATAAGTTAGTTAAAGAAATTTATTGTTTTTTAATAAAAATTACGTTACTAGTAACGCTATTTAACTTATAAAAAATAAAATGGTTGTCGTAATGACGTATTTCTTTTACTATGGCTCAGTACATATCAAAAGATTTCACAGGTATATATAAAAAAAATATTTACATTCATAAACATAAATTGGGGAAATGAATTCTGTTATATATTATATAATATCGCCAATAATGCGCTAAATTATTAATCTGTAGTGAAGTATTAATTTAATTTGTCATTCATCTTATAATCGGCACTTAGTAGCTCATAATAAACTATTCATTAAGTTATTATTTTAATAAGAAAATAAAGTGACTAGGATTTATATAAATTAAACTTTTTTTTATATATTTAATATATCTCCACCAACCCCATGCAACTAACTAGTTTAAAAGTTATGATCATATATATATGTTGTCACACCACAATTCCTTTTTATATTCATAATATTCACATCTTCTCCTAATTTAACATGGATAAATTTCAGAAACATAAGGAAATTTAAAGTTTGTATAATTATCAACTCAGATCTTTACACGCGCAGTCTTTACCGTTCTGGGGATATACGGCGGGTGTAGATGTATGGAATAAATAGAAATAATTTTGCCTTGGTTTTTTTACCATTCAGGTCTAACCTCGTCTTATAGACATTGTAGGTATTCAGCGCGTATTATTGACCCCACAAGATTTGGATTCGATTTTGTCTGCACACGTTTTCCTTCACGATCTGGAGAGCAGTTTATTCCAGTTTATCTCTCAAGACGGTATTGCACCGTACATTGTTCGCGAGGACTAACTTGTCATAACAAACACAAACTTCGATAGTAAATAATATAAAGCTTCGGAATCCTAATATATAGAGTTGACGCTACTGTAAACTCATAAAGTCCACAAGCTCTTTAAAGAAAGTTTTGTTAAGCTACCATGCACCTTATATATTATCTCATGATTTTTAAAATTTAACGTTATACTTAGTAATCTTATAGTAATCATTTACGTTAAAAAACAAATTGGATTGTCGTAAGGGGGAGTTTATTTCTCTTTCAGTCATGTTTAACAATACAAAGTGAATATATAATAAAAAATATTTCATCAAAATTAAAGTTTTTTCTATCCGCTTGTAATAAATAAACAAAACAAATATTTTAATAAATTGATTAAGGTGAGAACACTTTAATAAAATGATTAAATACATACATTTAAAATTGTTTTTTTATATATCATAATATAAAACGGTGTAACACAAAACAACGGCTTTATAAGTTCTTTTATATATAAATTAAGAAAGAGATTTCAATGTCCTTTACACGTGAAACAGAATCTAATTAAATAAAAAGATTGTTTTTATTTGATAGTTACTAAATATCAATTAAATATTGATTATAATCATAGGCTTATATTAATGAAGTAAAGAAATTTGACAAGATCAGTGAATCTTTTAAAACAAAACTTAACTGAGAAGTCTGAATGAGATGAATGGGTTTAGATTAATAATAATAATTTAATCAATAATAATAATAATATAATACACTGACTTTATTATTATTAGATGAGTTATCATTGGAGTAATAAATTAATAATATATATATATAAATAAATTCAGAATACTCATAATACTAATACTAATACTGAATAATACTGAATATCTTGAGCTTCCAATACTCACACATAGATATGCCCAATACTAATATTACCTAATTCTAAATAGCTATAAATAAATAATATTAATTACTAGTTCTCGTCTAAACAGAAGGCAATTATCACAATATGACGCAAAAAGAAAGTAAACAATTATTATTATTATTCGTTATTATTATTATTATTTTATTATTATTATATTATTATGTATATTATTAGTATTCTTTATGTAGTTTGTATTAGTATTGTATTAGTATTAGTATTTTATATAGTTATTATGTGATGTAGTTCTTTTTATTATTGACTTATTATTAATTATTATATTTTATATTATTATTATATTAATTATTTTATTATTATTATAATTATTATTATTTTATTAATCTAAATCCCGATTGTCATTAAGTTTTGTTAGAATTTAATTAAACCATATTTCTTCTTCTTCATAAATATTACTAATCAATTTAATTGATATTGTATATCAATAAAACTTTTTTGATTTAATTAAGATTCTTTTCACGAGTGCATTGAAATCTCTTTCTTAATTATAAAAGACTAAAGCGAGAAGTGCAAGTTTAAATAAGAATAACAAGTTCATAGGTGAAATGTTTTTAAATTTTTTAAATTTATATTAATGTTATTACATAATATTTATTATGTTCGGCCCCCATGGTAGAAAAAACTTAAAATTTTTAGAGATGAAATATTTTTTACTATACCTGTCAACTTTGAATGACTGAAGAGAATAAATACCCTTACGACAACCATTTGTTTTTTAAGTAAGCGTACTAGTATTTACGTAATTTTTTAAAACCAAGTGCAGTTTTCGTTGATAGTAACAACTTTACATTTTAAAAAGACTTTGTAGACGATGAGTTATAGTGATATTCATGCGCAACCTTTTACTGGAGTCGACCGATATTATTATATTCTTTACGCATAGCAAACTAGTGAGGTTTGGTATATTATAGGTCGCGACGATACTAGGTTATATTAATGCAGATACCTCAGGCTTTATGATATATTTCGTTGTTATTTTGCCCGCGCTGGACGAGGTGTGATAGAATACGTAGTAACTGATCAGTTAGAGGGATAGAGTGTAGTTTGCTAACTAGAGATAGATTGGCTATGTGCTTCAGACTCGACTATTATTAGACGAAGAGGACGATGCTATCATGTGACTGTTGAATAGCAGTTATCTACTAAGGGATTGTTCTACTCCACGGTAAGAACTGTCGTGGACTGATGTGTGGTTCCAACGGTTATCCGTGAACCTATTCTTGCATGACCTTGGGAAAAAACGAGCAAAAAATATTTCTGTTATTCCATACATCTTCCCCGCCGTTTTCCCAGAACGGGAAAGCTGCGCGTGTAAATATCTTGTGAATTACAACTTTAAATTTCAAAAATTTCAATTTATCCATGATTTTAGTTCATGGATATTTTTTTGCATTCGTGTTAGACGATATGACGTACTTCTTCCTGTATTTAAAGCTATTTACGAGATTTAATATAAAAAGTTTATTTTAAATCCTCTTAGCTTTTTTCTTTATTAAATAATACTTAAGTGAATGTTTTGAGCTACTAAAGCCGATTTAAATGAAGCATAAAATTAATACTTCACTACAGATTAATAATTTAGCGCATTGGCGATTATAACAATCATTTTACAATCATGTTTATTGATGAATATTTTTTATATACCTGTCAAACTTTGAATGACTGAAGAGAATAAATACCCTTACGACAACCATTTGTTTTTTAAGTAAAGCGTTACTAGTAACGTAATTTTTAAAACAAATTTTCTTAACAACTTTTCTTTAAAAGAGCTTGTGGACTTATAATTCATGCCATGAGCCGATCGGATTATGGCTTATGGAGGAAGGTTCTCGCCGGACGGAAGTCTATTTCTCAGTGTTCTAAAAGGAACGTGAAAGGTGAGGGTTTAAATGGGTTTCATTCGAGAGGCAGGAGTAGATTCCGACACCGTACAGAGTTCACACATTAGCGAGTTTCCGCACGGGCGCTGAAGTATGTGGTAAACGAGGTTTCTTGAAGGTGAGTTCTCGTAAGTTAAACTTGTAAGAAGCTGCAGAAAAATGGTCCAAAACCGGGTCTATATCAGTGATCCTATAGCTTGCATGACTTGGGAAAAACGAGCAAAAATAATTTTGTTATGTCCATTACATCTTCGCCCGCCGTTTTCCCAAAGGGAAAGCTGCGCGTGTAATTCTTGTGATTACAACTCGCCAACTCCCCAGCTCTACCGGAAAAATCGATGTTCCCCAAATTTCAAAACCAATTTCACATTCTTCTTGATTTCTATGCTTAAACTAATACATTGACTTCTTCTTCCTGTATTTAAGGCTATATTACGGAGATTTACATATAAAAAAGTTATTTTATCCTCTATAGCTTTATTTGCTGTTATTAGAAATACTTATAATTGAATGTTTGAGCTAAGCGTAAATGGCCGGATATTAAATGTGAGATAGGTAAAAATTAATACATTCACTACAGATTAATGAATTAGGCGCAATTGGCGATTGATATAAATATTTACACAATTCATCGTTATTTGAGGCGGTTTACTTCAATTTTTCATTCATGGTCTATACATGATATCAGACGATAGTGATAAGCCTACATTGAATTACTTTCTTTATCACATTCGTTGTAAAAAACTGTTTCTCCTTTTCGCTATTATTGATAAAGACTCGTACTCCTTTTTTTTAATATCAAAAAAATCATTATTAAATAATACTTATAGAGGATGAGTTCAATACAATTCATCCTGAGCATGTACTACCCAAAAAATGAAAGTAAAATTATCCTTGAGGTACACTGAAATTTTTTATAGCGAAAAACCTATTATATATTGGAGTGATGTAAAGTACTTTCAGATCAAATTTACATTATATAAGGGCATTAAATGTACTAATTATATTGTATAAAGTAGCTACACTTTGAACATAAACATCGTTTACTCGTACGAATATGCCGGAATAAATTATTGCACATACAAAATATCCACATAAATTAGTACATTAAAAGAACGCATTAAGAGCTAAAATATAATTCAGACATATACATATCTTAAATATAGTTCAGACACATCTTAAATATAATTCAAGCATATCTTAAATATAATTCAGACATATCTTTAAATATTAATCAGACATATCTTAAATACAATTCAGACATATCTTAAATATAATTCAGACATATCTCAATCATAATTCAGACATATCTTAAATATAATTCAGTCATATCTTAAATATAATTCAGACATATCTTAAATATAATTGTTATACCTTTAAATATTAATCAGACATCTTAAATATAATTAAGACATATCTAAATATAATTCAGACATATCTTAAATATAGTTCAGACATATCTTAAATATAATTCAGACATATCTTAAATATAATTCAGACATATCTTTAAATATTATTCAGACATATCTTAAATATTATTCAGACATATCTTAAATATAATTCAGACATATCTTAAATATAATTCAAACCTATCTTATATATCATTACCAGCCTCTCAAAGGCTTATGAAAATCTACTATAGAACAAATGTTCATCTTAAATGATTGATTGCCATAATTAAGACAGAACTTAAAGGGTAGAATATGCCGATTGCCATCGATTGCCTCAAATTTGATATATAATGATGTTTAAATGTTTTTTATATAATAATTTCATTTCAAGTAGAGTTCAACATCGATAATGCATTTAGAACTTTCAGATATAATTGTTAAAAAAACTCTGGACCGGATTCGGTGCAAACAATACTTACTCTGATGTCGGGCGTTGTAAGGTTGGATACTTCCTGTATTTATTATAGTTTGTACATATAATCATCCAAAGGTCTATTAAGTGCTGCGTTAACGAATGTAAGAATTAATGAAAGGATCGACGATGGCTTCCAATATGATTGACACGTTAATGATCGATAAACAAGTCGTTATTTGCGTAATACGTCTGAATCAACGGAAAAGGTAAACTTGTAAATAAATAACAACTGGCTAATTTTAATTTCAATATAAATCTGAATAGATTGCATTATTCTTATCCAAGCCTCTGGCTTTGCAGGAGTATATATACTTCATTAAGTATAAGTGCTCATAGTGCTTGAACCGTAAATCAGTTTTAGCATGACTGAGTGTATAGTTGGAATCAGAGAGATGTAATAGGGATCGTTCGGAGCAGGCTCTGCCCGAGAGTTATCATTCGATTGAGATGTCAACTGTCGACTGGAATCTACAAAGCTCACTAAGTGGTGTGAAATATACTTACATTCCATCTCTGAACTATCAGGACAACTTACGATCCATGAGTAGCATATGTCGCATATGTGGCTACTTACTAGTAAATCCGCAATCGATCATTATTGCGTAGCAGAATCGGCTGGGCGAACATTTATTCATACAGTATACATATCTTACATACTATGTTGTTATTAAATCTCGATAGTAGAAATGTCGCTAAGGTGATTTATATACATATATTTTATAATGATATTATATATACTATATTATTATATTATTATTTCATCACTTATGAATATATATGATATATAGAAATGATATAGGTACAGTTTAGAGGAAGGTTATCGAAGAAGGTGAATGAGGCTCTACAATTAATTCTTCTGATAGTGAAACCAATTCACCATTTTCAACACTTACAGCATCTGATGACAATTTCCAGTTCCTCACTGGATGGTTTCTTTTTAATGGTATTCTTTTTAATGGTCTATTCTTGTATTGGAATCCCTCACATTCACTTAAAACATTCAATGTCCTTTGATAACTTGAAAAAAACTTGTAGTAGGTTACGACAACCCAGAAGGAATCTTGTCACATACAGAGTTCAAAAAAGATTCTAAAGACTTAATATTTTATGCAATTTATATATTTCAATTTGGTATTTACAAAATGTAGTATATATATTGTATAGTATATGTGAGATATATAATATATATAATCTTATATATAGATTATATATAATATACATATTGCAATATATATATAAAGAAAGGTTTGCAACCTTTTATATTTATATTTTATGACTCACTGGTAACTACATAACTCGATAACCTCGCTTAAATAAAACTTTTTAGAACTGTATTGGAATTCACTTTTATTTCACACATTAAATTCATTTGGAGTATCTGATGAACTACAGGTTAGTATATGTAGTGGTTTAAGATTAGTTACGGACATGGGACAGGGCTAAAGTTAGATGCTGCACACAATCATATTTGGTAATTATTTAGCAAAGATGATTCGATCGCTCATCTTTTGCTCCTTCTAATTAACAACTATTTTTTGCAATTGTAATCGTAGACTACTATAGTTAATTTTAAAGTCCAGGATAAATTAGCAAGAGAAGCAACGAAGGCAATTATTCTCCTCCTTATATCTATTCTTAGTCATAAGATGGTTTTTAATTCTAGTATATGATAAGAACGTTTGTTGTTCTACTTCTTGTAATTCCAGAACACGTACCATTCATTGGTACTTATGATTCATCGGATTTGGTAGATTTTTCATCGGATTTGGTAGATTTTAAATTTTATATCAGTTTCATCTCTAGAACCCTGTAATCAAATAATAATGTTTATGTGCTGCAACACTCATGTAAGGTAAATGCTGGACCTAGGAAAGAAAATGAACGTTATCTTAATATAAAAGTATCGTAAATAGTTAGTATGAACAGGTAATATACTTTTCAAACTAATGTATGAGGACAGTTGTCTTGAACTTGGGCGTTTATTTGATCTGAAGCACTTAGGTCGACCGTGTGGGGACCTCTATGGCAATTATTAAATTCACCCAAAAGAACAGTGTGGAGACCTCTTTTGATTATCGCCCTTTGTGCCCAGTTGAGACCTCTTGTGTTAAATGAGCAAATCTCCTTGGGACCTAACCTATTGTGCTGATAAGAAACCACCTTGGAACGAGGTATGATTATTTAGGAGTTCGAGGATAAGATTTATCAATTGTTGTTAATAGGATAAGTATATATAGTTATATATATATATGGAGTATACTGATTCTACTGTTACTTCTAGAATATGAATTAGATCATATATACCAGAAGTTATTTCCATTAGCTAGCTGATTTATAGTATCTGTGATAGTCTAATACTTGAGGTATTATATCAGTATGAGTTATGTTATAATGAAAGTATTAGGCTATGATAAGGTATATATGGCTGGGTGATTTAGTAGTATATGTATGAATATAGTATTTTATGATAAAGTTAGTATATATTATATATTATATATAATATGATGATATAATATCAGATAAATTTCGTGATGTTTATCAAATATAATTATATTAGTATATATATATATCTTATATATATTATCTATATATATATATAATATATATTATATATATATATATATTATATATATTATAATATAATTATATCTATATTATTATTTAATACAACGAGATTCAACCAATGCTAGGTTGTTTTGTGTTAACTGCGTATAGTAAGTTCTTTATTAGCTTTACTCTTCACAATCAACAAAAAGGAAAAAAAATTTCCAACTTATAAAAAAACTAATAAAGATTTTAAAAATGGCGAGATAACGCGTTTCGTAAAAAAAAATTGGCGGCCAAAATCTTACTTTCCAGTCCCAGATATTTCCGCCACTTCGCGGATGTTTGTTTATTTTTTATATTATTAATTTTATTATTACTTTTTGATTTATTGGGGAATTAATATATGAGTATTAGTAATATTAGTAATATTATAATAAATAATAAATATTATATTATTATTATATTATTATTATTATATTATTTTTTATATATTTTATATATATTATTATTGTATTTCATTATTATTATTAATATAGAAAAACCAGTTTGAATTGTACTTTTTAATGGTTCTGGTAATTGAATTCTGACAGACATTTGATATACATTACAAGACCTGATGATATGATGAAGGTTAAATACTATACATATAATATATATATATTATATTATATATATATATATATATTATAATATATTTATATATATATATATTTTATATATTATAGTATTATAATATAATATATATATATAACGAGATGATAATTATTCTATATTATATATTATATATATATATAATATATATATATTATATTATATATATATAATATATATTATATATATATATATATATATATATATATATTATATATATAATAATATAAGAGGGTATCTATTCTAGCTATGCATGACATTAAAAATTTAAGTAAAAAAATCGTCTTCTCGTTGTGGGGAACCAACGCAACATGAAGTATTCTGAATATTCTCTCTTTAACAAAAATGCTTAACTTAGACTTTATTTATTGAGATTACACATTTAAAATGGATTTTAAAATATAAATAGAGCTTTAAATTCTTTTAAAATAATAATATTTATAATTTCTATTGAAGAAAAATTTTTCTTTTACTCACAAATTCCTCAACTTCCTATGGAGAACATTGATAATAATAGTTGGGATGAAGAGAAATGTAATTATAAAACTTAAGCAACTACAAATTAACGAGGAGTGGTTCAAGGAAAATTAAATTGAATTCTTAAACTTCAGAGTCAAACATTTTCACACTTGGAGAAATACTATCTTCAAATTTTTCTTCATTGAATTTAAAATTCTCTAAGTTCCTTAAAGTTTCTTTAAACTCTGCTTCAGGTTTGAACCCAGGTTAGAGTTAAAACTAGAAATTGATCGTTTTCCTTACTAAGCGAAATTTTGTCTTAAGGTCATTTAAAGTTCCGTTCGTTATCCTGAGGTCAATTCCCTGATTTTCAAACCTTAATAAGATCACGTTTCTATCGAAAATCTCCAAATTCTTTTCTCAGAAGTCTAAAGTCAACAAGCGTGCTCACTGAAAATCACAAATGATTCCTCAATGAAATAAGCTTTCATAATATCATTTTCTCGTCATAGACTTCGAGTTGGTATAAGAGTTTGCTTTTCTTACCTGTGTTTGAGCTCCAATCTGCATCTCAGGCTGGGTTGAGTATAAAGAGAAATTTAAATAATCACATTGATGAACGTACGCAGTGATATTCAAAAACACTGCGAACCATAGTAGTTTTCTGATAAAGTGACAAATTTTTTCTCTTGCCCCGTCATACATGGTGCTCTGTCAGGACAATATATAATTTTATTCCCGTTTCAATGTACTGCTAACCTCTTGAATAAATCATCACCGATGCATATAATCAACTGTTACAGACTAGCAAGTATTTTGCAACTTCAAACTATTCGCTGGAAATATATCTAAATACAAACTGAGTGCTGTTTTATTATTATCACATCTGTCATTTTTGCTGATGGATAATTATTTATTATTTGTACTGGAAACTATTTGCTTTTCAGCATTATCAAACAAATGTCATTCAGTCTTATGACTGTGCAATGTGAAGAACCGATGCTCGGGATGGCAGCAACGTTTACAAATTTATCAATACCTGTTATATTACATTTTGAAACCTATGTGATGCTTCATTATATTACAGTTTGCAGCATATGTAAAACTTTATTTTCTTAAAATATCATGTGGGTTATCATACAATTTCTGTCATTATTTTTCATATTTTTTTCTTAACGTTATATGTAACATAAGTTTTCAAAAACTCTTATTTGTTTTTACTTTTCTATATAAATAAGGAAATCAAATACTTTAAATAACAATAAATTATTATATTTAGGTAACGACATTTAGACAAAAAATCAGAGCTAGTTATTTACACAAGAAAGCTCTTCTTCCTTTTCCCATACCATCTATCGTTTATTCCGAGGACACCACTGCTATCTTACCTTCTACTAAAGCTAAATTCTTCGATCATACTTCTGCCTCTAATTCCACAATAGACGCAAAACTTTTATTATTATTTATATTATTATTATTATTATTATTATTATTATTATTATTATTATTATTATTATTATTATTATTATTATTATTATTATTATTATAATTATTATTATTATTATTATTATTATTATTATTATTATTATTATTATTATTATTATTATTATTATTATGTATATATATATATATATATATATATATATATATATATATATATATATATATATATATATATATATATATATATATATATATATATATAAATTTACAAGGAATGTAGAAATGGGACACGTTGTGGGACTTTTCGTTTGGGACCCCCGAATTCCATTTGCCATGTATTTGTAGTATAGCGAAGCTTAAACTGGAATATTGTTTTAGTTTCAAGAAAGCAAAATTTACTGAGACCAACTACCATTATAACCCCATCTGTCACATTCATTAAGTTTTCTTATACTTCCAATTGTTTTTACCCCCTTAATTCCCGCTAAATTACTAATTACATCATATTTCCTATGAAAATAAATAAATAATATTTTAAATGACAAAAATAAATGTATTGTCGTCCAGGCCCATAAATTTGACATGTATATGTAATAATATATATGTAATAATATATATATATATAATAACAATAATAATAATAATAATAATATATATATATATATATATATATATAA
>JABUQX010082209.1:0-7500 GCA_015478945.1 Trachelipus rathkii
GAAAATTTTACGGAGAAAAGGTGATTTCTTCATGGAAAAACTTTCAATCAGAACAATAACAAAGGCTTGTGTATGGGGGACCTTAGACCCGCATTTTCCCAATGGAGTGTTGTAAAGATCAAGACTCGCTTCCCACATGATTTAAGATTGTGAAGTATAGTAAACAATAAGAGATACGCTCAGTCTAACTCATCAATTGGAGGGCATGTTCTAGATACGATCCGCCCAGCAATGTAAAGTTTATAAATACAATTAGAATACGGCCCCGAACAAATACACTCGATTGTTCTAGATCAAGATACGCTCACACACTTAGGGGGAAGTAGATTTTCTGTAATTGTAAGTTCATGATCCGTTCTCCATCAATACGAGGAGAGTGTAATTGTAATAAATCTAAGAGCCGCACCAAGCCGAGCTTATCGAGAGTAGTAACTAATTGATAGTTTACAAGATCTGCCCACCTTACTTATTTTTGGAGTGCTTCTATTAATTGATTTCAAGACGGTTCGCGCCACACGGATTTTGATGTTGGTCTCAATTTGATCAATTTCGATTCTGTTCCACACGCTCACATTTATCGAGTGATATCTATTGGACTCACAGATCACGCTCACCACATACGCAAGGTGTTGTAGGACTCAAGAACTCAAGATTTTCCATCTGCGGATCTTTGAAGATATTGTAACACATACACGAGGAGGATCCGTCTCCGCGGTGGCACCACATGGAGTGTACTAGATCAACGATCCGAGGCTCTATCTCTATTGGCTTACTATTTTCGAAAGTCGCTCAATTTAGATGCAAAGATTCAGGCGCTATTTGGTGATTCCGGACGTCGTGGCATTTATTGGGGAAAGTGGCTAAATTAGAAAATCAAAGATTACTACGCCATAATACTAACAGGGTTAGTTGTATGTAATGAACTCACAGGGGATTAATTTGGATGAATCCGCTAAACCTCCACATATTTGAAGGGTGATTTGGGAGAAATTTATCCAAGATAGATCAAATTCTCGGACATGGAGTGTACTAGATCAACCATTTTAAGGGATTGCGCCCACTAACAGGGAGATCTGATGTAGTATTTTCTAGGAAGGAATACAATTGTACATTCCGCCAAATTTATTTCAGCAATCCGAGTGTTTAACCAATATTCTAGTTGGGAGGGCGCATCATCGCATATAGGGTTTTTTTTAATTTTCGTAAGAAACGGGGACAATCTGAGTGTTCTTGGCTTTAGGCAGCAGGGGAGATACCGTCAAATCCCATAACAGAACTGGAACGGAAATTCCTACGGTCTTGGAAGCATTTCCTTTTAACCAAATTTTCGGGGACAGTATTACGCAGTAAATCTGTAGTCAAGACTAACTCACAGATCGCGGCACGCATTGGTGCTTATAGATACGCTTAGAGTCATGCCCAATATAGAATAACCCTAAAAACGGCTTAAACATAATACGCTAACAAACATCGAGTGTTTCAAGATCAAGATTCCACATCCATATATCATGAATGATGTTTAGTATTTATATAATAATCAATACGATATCTACTTAATCCAACACACAAATCGGTGTTGTAATCAGTATCAAGATCTCAGTCCAACACTAATTCAAAGTTGTTGTATTAATCAAGATTCCGAACACACATAATTGGAGTGTATCATAGATCACCATCCGCCTAACAACTCAACATCGAGTGTTCCAGATCAAGATCTCGACCCGACAGCATTGGTATGATGTCTAGTATAAAGATATCTACCGTTCACTAGTATATACACAATGGAGTGTTGTATTAGATTACAATGAATTACCGTTCCTAACACATCTAATTAGAAAGGTGTTGTATTTAAACTGAAAGATACGCGGCTCCTTAATACTCATGCAGCTCGTGCTTTACACGGGAGGCTTAACATTTATAGAACGATCGGGATACTTACAAATGATCTAAAATGGGCTACGATAAATTTCTTAATTTTTTGTGGGGAAAATGGGGTCAAATGAATGAGTTTACATAATAATACTAAAAAGATTATGTAAAAGTTGGGAAGCAAAGATGTAAAAATCATCGCTATTAATAATGCTATTTTTCAAACAATTCCATTAAAAAAGGTGATTGGGTTCGTGCTCAACATCGATAGCGGAGATTGTATTCGAGAATTCCTGCCTATGAAAATCGTTCTAAAATGTTGCCTTATGGATCTCTAGTTACCTTTTGAGTGTCATTCTCTTTAAGTATAAATAAGGAGAGACTACTTTATTTATTTAAAGTTTATTTTAAACGTATATATATTATATATATATATATATATATATATATTATATTAAGTTATATATATATAGTATATAATAAATATAATATATCTATATATATATATAGAGAGAGAAGAGGAGAGAGAGAAGAGAGAGAGAGAGGAGAGAGAGAGGAGAGAGAGAGAAGAGGAGCTCGAGTAGTAAAAAGTTACTGAAGTCGCTGATGATATATTTAATTTTAACACTATGCTTTTATTTTTAATAACGTGATGAATCTTAATGCGCGAGCAACACGTTCCTCGCGAGCTACGGCCTGGGCACCGCCGCAGTGTAAGCAGCGGTCTCCAAACTTTTGATCGCTACCCACTAAAATGAAAATAATTATACAGTTGTACCCCTATAATATGAATTTAATATAATATAATATAATCATATAATATAATATAATATAATTAAATATTAATAATAATAGGGCACTGAAGCCGACGCGGGCGGGAATCCAATCACTGAGCGACTCAATGATCATGACTACTCGCACGTAACATGAGTCTACGTTCTTTTGCCGTACCCCCGGCGGTCGCGTACCCCACTTTGAGACCACTTGGTGTTAGAGAAACAGTATGATTTCGTTAACCAGTGCTGCGATATATATATATATATATAATATAATAATATATATATATTATTATATATATATATATTATAATATATAATATATATATATATATATATATATATATATATATATAATATATATATATATTATTAGTGATGCATCAGATGTCACTTTTTTGCGAATGTTTGATTTTAACATCCGTCGATGCGGATGTCTGATATCTATATATTATAATAATATATATTATTATATATATATATAGAGGTATATAAAAATATATAATTATAAAATATATATATAATATATATATATATATAGTATATATATATATATATATATATAGTATATATATATATATATTTATATATTAATTAATATAAAATATATATATATATATATATATATATATATTTCATATATATGTAATACGATATATATAATATATATATTATATATATAATTATATATATATATTATATATATATTATATTATATCTAGATATATGCCTAATATATTTCGAGTTTTAGCCACATCTATTAATGATTAATTGTTACCAAGGGTGCGAGACGGGACGCCTAACTCAATGCACCCACCAGCCTCTTTCCCAATCCTCCGACTTTTAATGAAAGAGATTTTACAAGGATTATATACTTTTTGCACGATGTATTGAAATTCAAATATGGAAGGTTGTGCTTGAGAACATCAAATTTTACGCCTTTTCTGCTGAGAGTCCTGTTTCTCGTTTCATCATATATTAGCCCAACTTTGCTAAATTCTCAGCTTGAACACTAGTTTGGAGGACAGGCCAGGTATTTCTTGGCAAGTTACTTAAGCGTGGGTAAACATTTTGCTGAAATTTCCACCAACTGATAGTATCTAGTCGTTTTTCTTGGTGAATAGTTTTCAATCATTTGCACTAACATCTTTTGGTATTGCGTGTGTTTCTTCATTACAACTACTGGACTGTAGAAATTCTTCAGTGAATCTGTTATTGATTTACCTTGTAGAAGATGTTGGTTCTGTAGATTTCGTTTATTTCCTTTTAAAGGGCTGGCGAATTAATAGACTTTCGGATTGAAGTTTGTCAACTGCAAACACAGGGTGACGAATTTAACTTGTTCTAATATTGGGTTACAAAAAAAACTTGCCTTTATACGGGGATCTAAGTAAGTTTGTATGTATGAAGATCATTAATTTTCCACAGACTAAAGCGGTAAATTTTAGCTTCTAGTTTATGTACATCTTCATTCTTTTGAAAACCCGTCATCATCTTTCATTTTGAAGATGGTTTCAAATTCTTCTTTAGCGTTGAGATTAATGGTATTACATCGGAGACAGAAGCTGTAGAGGCGCTGATTTTTTTTGGCATCAATAATGCTATGTGACTTCTGTTGACTCAAATTTATGTATGAACTTTCCATGATGTGAGATCTTGAGTAATCATTACACAGTTGAGTATCGAGTCCAATGTCTCTCATTTAAATTTGCGTTGAGATTCAAGTGAGTTATTTTTTATTTATAAAATTCTTATCAAATTCTCGACAATAATGATCCGCGGCAACATCCGCAAGGAAAAGCGCGGATGCGGAGACGGATCTTTAATATTGTGCGGATGCGGATGTTATCTGCACATTCATTAATTATATATCTATATATATATATATATATATATAATAGTTATATATATATATATTATATATATATAATATATATATATATATTAGGCCATTTTAGGATAAAAAGTATCGTATCGGTATGCGTATCGGCAGTGAAAAAATTAACGAGTACTGTTCGGTAATCGTATCGGCCTGCAAATTTTGGTATCGGTGCAACATAATAATAATATACTATATAATATATAATATTTATATTATATATATAATATATATATATATTATATATATATATATAATATATATCTATATATAATATATATATATATATATATATATATGTATATATATATATAAATTATATATATATATTCACGGGTTTATACTAATTAAATCAAATTGATTTAATCAGTGGATAATTAATTATTTTTAATGAAATAAAATCATGATTTTTTTTTTATGAAAAATCACGGATTTTTTTTATTTTTTTGATTTTTTGTTTTTTTAGGCAAATTTTTTTTTTTAATTAATAATTATTACTAGTTATACTGATTAAGATAAGTATTTTTATCTGAATAATAGCATTCATCAATTGTAGTTTCAAATTTCATAAAGAAATAAATTACAAATACTCAATATTATAAGTGTTAATATATTTTAAATAACTTAAAACAAATAATACCAAAATATTACTAAACTTATTAATTTGGTAATAATTAGGATTATTTTACTAATTTTGACAAAAATAAAATTAATTAAAAAGGCAATTTGAGCCTGAAAATATCAAAAAAATTAAATAAACAAAAAAAAAATTTGAAATTTTTTTGAATTTTTTGAATTTTTTACCAAAATCATCAAAACTTTTCAACCCTGATATATATATATTATATATATATCTTATATATATATATTATATAATATTATATATTATATATATATATAAATATATATCTAATATATATATATATATATATATATATTATCCGGATGGCCTGAAAAAAATCAATTAAAATAAACACTGAAATTTTACTTAATTTTTGAATGAAGAACTACAGTAATTTTCATTTTTTCAGTTTTAAGAATGTCTTGCACATTTTTTTATATTTTTTTTGTATATTTAACTTTAAGTGATTAACTTCATAGAAATAAAAATTAAATAATAACTATATATTTTAATGAAGTTTTAATAATTTTTTTTCAATTTTTCCAATAAACATTGGCATTGTAAATCCGTAAGTCTATAATATTCTTTAAGTGTTGCTGTTTCATGGTTTCCATTGTAAGATTTTGAACCCAGAGCTAAAGACCTAGGGTAAAAATTGAAAAATAATCGCCAATGCAGACTAATTATTATATTGTTTTTGTATAGATGTCGTATAATAGATATGTTAAGGCAGGGTTGTATAATTTCGGAATTTTGGATTGTTACTACATGATTTTTTATGCTGTTGCCGTTTTTATTAATGAAGGGGTTTTGTTGCTTCGTCACGTGAAGCCGCCTCTTTGTTTTTAGGCTCTCAGCGAGGAGGTAGATTCTCGTTGTTGGCGCTATTGGGAAATGAATATGGGCGTTGAAGTTGTTTGTAGATGATCGATAGGCTACGTGCGTGCTTCGTAAGTATTTCGTAATTCTTATTTATTATGGTCTGATATTTATTATGAGTTGACTGAGACATTCTAAAGGGGCCAATTGGTTTCTTAATATTAATTTTTATTGTTTGACTGGGAAAGTCTAAAAAGGACCAAGCGGCTTTTAATGTTATTATTCTTTATTTATTTCGAGAGTTGAGCTGGTATAAATATCTTCTAGAAGCAGAGCAATAGTTTTGGTTTCCTGTATATTGGTTTTTATTAAGGTCGGTCTCGTAGAAGGTATTCAAGTGCTATCGTATGAAGTAGCCGATGGGGTCCTTGAAATTCTGTGTGTGTATTGACAGTGATGTATAGATCACTTTAAATATGGCGTGCTCAAAATAGGCGAATAACGTTCAAAATTGCAAGACTGGGCAGTCTAGATGGCCAATGCGCGGTTTCAATTATTATTATTTTTTCTTGGGGTTGGACCTGGGACAGTCCTAAAAGGAGCCATGCGGGCTTCTTTTAAGAATATTCTTATGAATGTAGAGTTGGTGGCAGGATGTGTGTCAGTGAGGAGAATAAAGAGAGGAGGCTCTCACACTCTAACATATGCACGACATCTAAAAGCGGTGCGCCAGCTGCAGGTACATGTCCCAGCGAGCTACCGTAATGGCCATCACGAAAGAAGGGTTGGTTACCTTGCTTGTATACACGCACTTGCATACAGTCTATAGGAAGCTCAGCTTCCGCAGTCCAACCAGGAATTAAGTAATTAATAGAGAGCAGCGGGCACGCACCGTGGAAATCCATAAGTGGAAGTAATAATAATAAGAATAATAACTTAGCCAATTAGTCCTTTTTAGACTGTACCAGTCGACCAATAAAAATTAATAAGTGAAGCAAAAAGCCCTCTAGAATGTCCAGTCAACCCATAAAAATTAAGAATTAAGAATATTTTTAATAATAATTCAAGAGATCAAGATATAGCATTAGAATTAAGAAGCCACATGGTCCTGCCTAAGAATGACCCAGTCAACAACAATAATTAAGTAATTAAGAATAATAATTAAAAAGTCACATTGGGCCCCCTAGAATGTCCCAGTAATCCATTAAAAATATATAAATAAAGAAAATAATAAAACAGCCGATGGGCCTATCTAGACTGTCCCAGTCAGAACATAAAAAATTAATAATTAAGAATATTTCTTCTTAATTATTAATTGTTATGGTTGACTGGGACAGTCTAAAGGACCATGCGGCTTCTTAAGTATTACTCTTATTTATTATGAGTTGACTGGTACATTCTAGAAGCGCGATGCGGTTTCTTTAATTATTATTTTTAATTATTAATTATATATTATTATCTGGTTGACTGGGGACAGTCCTAGATTAGGCCTATGGTTGCTTCTTAAGTATATCTCTTATTTCTGTATTTATTTA
>JABUQX010082209.1:10000-48025 GCA_015478945.1 Trachelipus rathkii
TATTATAATATAATTATATATAAAATATATATTAGTTACAGATATACTATATATAATATATAATATATATTAAATATATATCAATGACCATGTCCGCATTGCTGCAGTGGTGTTGGTAGTTGAAAGGTTTGAGCTTATCAACACCATTCACAGAAAGCTAGATTTGATAGATCACACGGTGATTAGTATTTAAGCACATTGCTATCCAAGACGAAGAGATTTAAAATTTTTTTTCACTTGACTCGACAATTCGAGAAGGTAGCGTTTCAACCCTTCTGCCCTTTTGCGTATTGATGAAGAGCTCAAACTCTTATCCATATTCAGCATCTTCTCTGTGACCATTCTCAGTGTGATAAACGGTCGTGCGTTCTCTATCATGGTTCACACTGAAATTTTGAATTTGATTTCCTGATTCCCTGACATTCCTACCCAAATCGCAATTTCCTGACCAGCGTGTTTTCGTTACTTTTGCGTATAAAATTCTATTAATCATTATTGCCACTATACTCAGTTCATACATTAAATTTATTGAAAATTTATCTTTAAAAACTGTTCATCATCATGGATGAATTTTAAACACAAGCACACTGCTTTACTTCTTTGTGAGGAAGCTTGTCATAGGCTATACTATACCTCCCCATCAGCCGTCAAACGCACTCTTTTTTTTATTTTTCCAAAAGTAAACGTTTTATTTATACAAAAAGGAAATGAATTAAAAGCTTACATTAATAGGACTCAGGTGAATAACGTCCACCTGTGATCACAAAGTTCTAAATGGGGAGATATAAGGTTAACTTTTTTTCTCAAGCATCTGAATTTTTGGTTTTATATAGCGTTTTCTTCTGTCAAAGCTTTCAGTTTTAACTTCTTTCTCTGCTCTTCAAGCTCTTCAAGTTTATTAATCTGTATGGATAATTTTCTTTTTTCAAAAACATTTTTATTATCTTCTTCTATGGGTTCTGTTTATGACTCTTTAAGATGTTCATCTATATCTCCTACGGGAGCTCTTACATTTGTTCAACATTTATTGAATGATAGGAACTTTATGAATACTTTCATGAGATCTGTGTATATAAGCATGTTGCACTTTCTTTGAGAAATCAGACTATGTTCTTCAAGATTCTCACACTAAAATTGCTTAATTTAATAGAAAACCCTCCTTCCCCCCTGTCGCATTCCATGCGAAATATCAGTCTAATTAATAAGTTGCTACAATCTCCACATAACATTGGATTCCCAGGTACTATAGAAAAAACTACTCAGAAGTCTCTTAAGATAAAGACCATCAACCATTCAAAATTATTTGAATTAATTTCGAAGGGTAGATAGTGAGCTCAACTGCAAAGTAGAGTGTATTTGTGCTTTTGCTTTCTAGGAAATAGGGAGCAAGTCCATGGTTAATTTTCACATATTTTACATTTTCATACGCGGCCCATTTTAAAATTTTGGAAGCTCCGCACTATCTGGAAACATTAAATTAAATGTTTCCCCTATCTGCACACGAGTTTAAAAGACATTTTATCATCCACCACTTAATGCCCATTGTATTTCAGATCCTGTAACATCATCTTTAATGCAAAAAGATGAAACTGATTGTAAAATGATTTTGGTTGGTTATTAAAAGACACTCAGGGTCAGTTTACATCGTTGAGTATGATTAGACAGTTGATGGAAAGCATAATTTTCAGGAGCACACACTTTTCACTAATATTTTATATTATTAGAACACATAACGAAAAAAGTTTTTCAATGATGGTTGGTCCTGCTGATTTTGATTAAATTCAAATGAGTTTTCCCTCTTTAATGGAAACTACGAAACTTCTGCTGGGCGTCCCATGTTAGATAGATCCAAGTCTTAATCACTTGTGTAACTATCAGCGGTAAGCTACTGCAGATGTTTCTTTACCCAACCATCGATAAATCTGTGGTCAGTTTGACGTCCAACACTGGGTCGGTTAAAGTTAGTTTTTTGTTTGAAGTCATTTTTAAGATAAATAATAAGATAGGCAGCGCGTTGACGCAGAATGATAGAGCGAAAATCACTACAGTAAAATATAATAAAGAGTATCTGTAAATAATCTAAAAAAAAGATAAATAAACAGATTAAGCATAAGTCATACAGTCAAAACACATCTATACACAAATCCCTCAATCAAAAGGATGACTTGGAACAACCTCTACCGACAGATAGGAAGAATAGTAGGTAATTGTGAAGTAGATTTTGTTTGCATCAAGTGCTCGAGTAGACCGCTGAGCCACACGCTATCGAGTGTGCACTTATCAAATACATCTCTAATTCCACAATTATCTACTGTGTAGTAGAGGTTATAAGGAAAAAATATTAATCAGGAGACGACTAATACTAGCACCGATGAGAATTAGGACTGTTGAAGTGAGTATTCGCTGGACTTTTTTGGAATTCCCTGACTCAGGCATATCTTAAAACGTTTCCCTGACATTTTTTCCCTGACTTTCCTAGACTTTCCCTGCCTTTTCCAGAAAGTCGTTCCTCTTCCTCTTCTATACCCGTACCGTTCTTCTGCAAGTCTCGGCTCTACCTCTCTCTCTCTCTATCCAGCCTCCTCTCCAAAATTCTTTCATATAATTTTCGTCAATGGTATCGTGAGATACCTCTATAATTTAATTAACACGCTTCCTGCATCTCTTACCTTTATATATCGGTATTATTATTAATGCTTGCCCACCTTTCCCTCTCTCCAACACTTGTTCATCAACTAATATTCTCCCCTCTCAGCTCTCCCTCCTACCTCTACACATGACTCCGCAAGCCATTCCATCCTCTCTGGAGCTTTACCGCTTCCTTCATCCTTTTATAGCCTCTAGATACATGCGCCACCCTTTGAGTTCGTGTCTTCCTTCTCGGGTAGTCTGAGTAGGTGTTGATGCGCAGACTTCACTACGTTTTGGGCAGATTTTTCATAGTATTTCAGTCCATCCTCATTTCTTTCTTCCGGTTCAAAGAATCTCTCCGTTTCTATCTTTTATTTTTTAATTAGCTTTTTTGGTTTCTCTATACGCTCGCCATTTTAAATGCTTTTTTCCCTTCGCCCTCACACTTCGTTATTTCTTCTGCATCTCTCCCGTCTCCATCTTTGCCTCCTTTTTATTCTCTCTGCCTATCCTTGCCTGTAATATCCCTCCCTTGCTGCCGCTGTTCTTCTTTTCAGCCATTTTCTCATTCCCTGTTTTTTCCTTAATTGCTTTTTTTCCTTCTTCCGTTTCACTCATGGTGTTTTCTCTTCCTAGAACTCCACCCATCCTTCCCAAGAGTTTTCTGCTAACATCGCATGATGACATGCTGTATCTTCATTTTCTTCTCCATTCCTTAGGGTTTTCTGCCTTTTCCCGTTCATAATTTCGTCTCGTTCTTGTACGCTAACTCTCCCCACTGATCACGCCTTCTGCATTTCTTTTCCCTCCCCCTCTACCTTCGTGTCCGCAACCATCTCTAATGTACGCATTCCAAGGAGTACTCCTACTCACCTTTGACATGCTTTACCATTTCCTTTACATTGCGGAGACTACTCATGTAGTCTAGTCAACGATTTTCATAGATTGTTGCTTACACAATTCCTCTGATACCCGTAGAGATATGGCACTTCTATGCTGAAAAACGTGTTCATTATTGTTTGGTCGTTTTTACACACGAAATAATCAAGTCTTCCCTCCCACTTTGTTTCTGTCTCTCTCAAAATGGCCCAATAACTCTCCATCTCTCTTCTTTCTTAACTCTACGCTTGAATCTCCGCATCAACCACGCACTTGTCTCCCCGTCCTCCTCCTTACCATACAATTCCATAAATCAGTGTTCCTCCTCTGAGTGCCCCTGTTGAGGTGCATATACCGGAATATTCTATATTTTATCCTGCCTATCTTCAACACACACATCATCAACCTCTCATTTATAATTTTTACTCTTTGTATACATGGTGACAGTCTTGGTCCACTATAATTCCAACACCATGCTTTCTTATTCCTTCTCTCACTCCACTATACATCAGAACAAATCCTTCTCCCATCTTTTTACCCTCCTCACACCCCCTCACTCTTATCTCCACATATCTACTTTCTCTCCTCATATCTTCTCTCCTCCTTTTCTCCATAGGTACCCCACATTTATCGTGGCCAGCCCTATAATTTTTAAAGTGATTCCTGATTCCAGCCATAAAATCTCGCCGAGTCGTCGTCTAAAGTTCTGTCAGGCTTCTCCGAGGCGCGCTTAGTCTGCTTAGCAGTTATTTACGAGCGGCCTTGCCCAGGCCTACTCTGCCATCACGGCCATAGCTCCTTAAGCGGAGGGACACCTCCGGTGTCCTCTGTTGCCGTTGGGAGGTGGCACGACGGGGACGCTGAGTTGGCTAATATAGTAGTATATAAAAAGATAATAGTATAATATATTATATATATATTAATATATATATATACTATATAAATATATCGAGAGGTGTGGCATAAAACGCAAAGACAGCCGCAATTTGGAAGAAGGACACAATAAACTCCTAAGTATCAACATTATTCTTGCTAGAAGTAAGCGCTTATTCCTTACGTGCAGATAAGGATCGCAGGTAAGAGAGGTAATGAGCCACATGCCGTAATCTGTCACTAAATCGAGCCTTATGGGATTTGCTCTTCAAAACTTTTTTATTCTTGGTCAAGATTCAATATAACAATTCAATATTAATAAACTGCATTCACTTGTCACCAAAACCTCAGTGTTATGATCATATATATAAAAATAATAATAAATAATATATAAAAAATAAAATAATAATAATATAATAATAATAACTAATATTGTGGTGTGATGTTTCTAATATGTTTCTACCTTGAAGTAAAAAATAACACAAAAGAACCAACATACATCTACATGTCCAGCAATTGACTTCCTCTGCGATCATCTTCGGATTACCAGATTTTTTTACTTCAATGTTGACAAGCTCTTCATCAAACCCAAATTCAACATTTGATTCCCTCATTTCTGACTTTATTGATGCCTTTTGGTGACCTAACTTCTTTCATTTTAATGTTATCTGGTAAAGCAAGTTGGGTTCCAGTTGTTGGGAAGATCGAAATTAAAATAAAACGATGTTAAGCCTAAAGGACGCAAATATAACTAAATGTCGATAAATTGTGTTAAATATCTATGAAACGAGCAATCTCCATTTGAGATTAATCAAGCACTGTAAAGTCAATAGGAAGGAGGTGGAGTCGTAGTCTGGAATTGGACTAATACCAATATTTAAAACATTTTAGAATCATGTGATGTCGATGTTAAAAGAGTAGTCAGTTGAATGCAATTTCTTTAGATTGACAAATTGTCATCGACAAAAGATATTTTTGTCTGTTTTACAGCAATTGTATTTCCCAAACCTATTCACGGCGACTCCTGGTCCTATTTTAACTCTAGTGATGGCCGAATTTGCAAACACCTATTAAGCACATTGAATTTTGATACATTATTATGAAAGTAGTAAATATAAGCGTATAAGAACTCTTGTCAGTGCTTAAAGAGACCAACCATGTGTGTGTAATGTTGGTGTTTTCAATCACTCTCCAAGTGAGCTCAACTTCGCGTGAGATATGTTCACGTAGTGCGTACTTGAATCCTGGACGCTTCAATCCAATCCCCACGGTTAGAAAGATCCAAACGAAGAAAAAATAGACTTTTATGATAAGTTATTTGGAAATATGGTTTATGTCCATAAATGATCATAACCACAGTGTGTAATATTAGTGAATGTATTGTCATGTGAGAGAAACCTCAATCTTTGCGTCACTTCACATGGTAAATGAAAAGATAAGCCATTTTATCTTCTTTAAGAGAAAGGTGAAAACCCTTCACCTGCAGAAACTACTATAAGCCAGGTCAAATAATTTTAGTTATTTATCAACTTTAACAATTTTCCTTTACATACTCTTTTTTTATTAAGCAGGAAATGCTACGAGTCAGCATGTAGGTCAACCGAGACTGGGAGTCAGCTGATTATTGATGATCATTCTGCCCCATGCAATATGTGAACTAACATTCACTTCAATGATGGAATTAAAAACTTTGTGTCTCAAATATAGAACAATGATTAGAGAAATTAGTTAAAGAAAAACCACACATCCATCTCATTGATTTTGTTTATTTTGAAAAATTTAAAATAAAATAAATATTTTCATTTCTTTATTTTTCTGGTCACCAGTATACATGCTTTGTGGCTCATGACCCCCCTTGAATTGCTTCATGACCCCTCATGGGGGATGTGACCCATAGTTTGAAAAACACTGATTTACAGCAATTATTATTAAATACGTATTAGATTATGAGTAATATATAATTTTCTTTGCACATTTTTGTAAAAAAAAAAAAAAAAAAAAAAATTTTTGGAAGGCAACTGTTTTTGCCTCTGTCATGAAAAATCTTTGGGATAAAAATAATAAGAAAAAATGGGTGTGAAAAACCCACAGGTCATTAAAATTTAATATATTATACAGACATAAAACTTTATTTTTTAAAAATACTCAAGAAATAAGTCACAAATTCTTAAGGAAATGAGATTTCATTTGCAAAATTATTGAAACTTTCTCTTTTCAAATGTAAATGTGGCTAAAATATATTATAATATTCATTACCAAATTAGGAACACATTTAGGTTTAGTTGTGTCAAAGAAGAAGAGGAACAATTTTCCTTTTATAAAATAATACGCTTATTTTCATAATTCTAACCCAAATATTTCATATTCTTCCTAATTTTCAGTTATCAAAATCATCCTTTTCCCTTCGCTCAAATAGTCATATTTCAATTTAATTTTAAATAGTTTTTCTACATATTATGTCCATATTTTTATAAAACAAATTTACTGTCTAATTTTATTCCTTATCAACACAACAGTTAAAAGAATTTATTTATTTTTTAAACACATTTGCAACTACTCACAGGCAAAGTCCTATTTGACTCATGATACTAATAGCACAAAGATTTTCAGTTTAATATTATCCGTGTTTTCCGCTCCTAATGTTACTTTTCCAGATTTACAGATCTAATATGCTAAACCTATTAACTTCTCAATAGCATATTCTCATCACAAACACTTCAGCAATTTTTTTACACGATTCCCTCCTCACCAACTAATTTTTTTGGTTTTAATATTCAATAGAGCAGTTTTCATATCTACCATAGAGTAGATGTTTATAGGTTGGTTAAACATCTCTGAATAAATCTGCAACATATTCCTTCCATCTCTCCATAACCTCTTCTTTTTCCTATACCACTCTTCCACCCTTTATCTTTATTAACTTTCCATGTTTATGTTAATACATTCTTCCATTAAATAAAAAATCTTTCGTACATTCTTTAGTAACATTTCTTGAAATACCCCAATACCTAAAAAACATTCATGGCAATTGAGGTTTTATTTAATTCTTTGGAATAACTAACTAAATAACTAAATAACTTACTTTATTTAATATCTTCTTTTAGTAACTATTAACCACTACTGCTGATAAACTGTTTTATGGTATTCCATTAATATATATATATATATATATACCGTAAAATGGGGGAAAACCGGTTTCGTGGTTATATTATATATAATTATATCTTATTATATATATATATATATATATATATTATATATATATATATATATATTATATATATATATTATATAATGATATATATATATTATATAATATTATCATTTATGAAATACTATAATTTTAAATATATATATATCTTGTGATGCAGTTCACTTTTTTCAAAGGTGTTTTAGGTTCATTGTTAATGTTATTTCTTCATAAAAAAACATTAGTGAAAAAAAAGATTTTTAGTTTTTCATCTTTTCACCTGTTATCATAAGATTTAAATTTCATGGTTAACCTAAAATATATAATTAATTAATAAATAATTTATTATATTATATATATATATATAGTATATATAATATTATATATTATATATATATATATATATATAATATAATATATATTAATAATATAACAGGTATAATATATAAATATATATAATATATATATATATATTATATATATAAATATAAATAAGTATATATACAATATATATATTATATAATATATATATATATATAATAAATATATAAATATATATATAATATATATATACGGTATTATATATTATACCGGTATAATATATATATATATTATATATATATATATATATATATATCTATATATATTATAATATTTTATTATATATATATATATATATAATATATATATATATAACCAACCTGAGAATTTTGTTGATAAGAGTAATTTTCCAGATCTAAATCTTCCTCTTTAATTTCAATTTCAGATTTGATATCCATTTTTTATTTATTTTAACCATAAGAATATTTTTAACAATAAAATACTGCGTAAATAGAATAAAAAAGAATTTCCTACAAAAATTTGGCATTAAAATCTTATTTTAAATCTTCAAGAATGTGTTAAATATTTCCATTATTGATTTTTTCTGGCGCAACACTTCTTATTTCTACTCTTTTGAAATTATAAACACAAAACTTTTATATAAACAAAAATCAAAAACTAACAATTTTACTCTAAAAAGTAATTTCTATAGAGCCTACCCCATTCATGAAGTCAGGCCTTAGATTGATGATACATTTATGATACTCATATAAACATTTCAAATTTCAATATCTTGACCATTGATATATTGAAATAAATATTTGAAATGAAAACTTGTCTATGTGGGGCACAATCCACTGTACCCCTTGACCCATTAGTGCTGGTAATTTTACTATTTTATTATATAGGTATTAGTAGCCTAATAAAAATGGCACCATCCATGTATGATAGCGTTAGATACGTTAATTACATAGTAACAATTGTATAAGTATATATATAATAATATATAAGTTATATAGTATATATATGGGCGCCGGGCGTTTTACAAGTAGAACTATTTAGCTGTTTGTTAAGACATCTGCATGACAATGTATGACTAGGAATTGAAACCTGTAAGCGCTGTTTTGCAAGTCTCTCCTCGCAAATACTCACTTTAAAATACTCACAAGTGTCTCTGCCTCTCCATTTCTCCTCAACTTGGTAATCCGGTAATCCTCTTGGCTCTTCCCCTAGCAACAGGAAGAAGATGCCAAGGAGAAAGAGCTGTGATTACTCCATAACAATGGTGAAAGAACCACCACACACAAAATCCGGAAAACTAGATGCCCGACTGTCTACCACACCACCTCAATATGGCAGTCGAAAATTCTGGTCACAGAAAAAGTTTCCTTTCAATCAAAAATTCAAATGATAAACGATCATCCAAAATGATAATGAGTGCTTCAAATAACTCAAGAAAATAAGCTTTATATAAATAGCGATAAAAAACATCTAGCAAAATATAAACTAGACGACTTGTATATATGATCATTAATACTACTATACTACTACTACTATAACTACTTCTACTACTACTACCAATAGCAATAATTAATTAATAATTATAATAATAATACAGACGCACACTATCCAAAACAAGTCCGAAAATTATATTTATCTAAATATGTGAGTAAATTTATCAACATTTGGCACGCAACCGTTTGGCTATAAGATTCCGAAAATGTTGAAAAATATGAGAGGTTGGTTATTATGACCAATGACTCTTGAATGAAGTGAGTGTTACACTTTAATGGGAAAATTGTGTTAACGACTCAACACGTCATCATATACCATGTTCAAGGAAATCTGCATATATGTTCTTCCTCATGCTATAGTAAATCAAAAAGGAGACACCTGCGGGTACAAACGGTAGTGAAGTACTTCGCAAAAGAAAAGAATAAAAATCAATTACTGAGAAATGTGGTCGAATGGACCATAAACGATCTGTCAAAATATATTTTGTAAGCGAGACTACAAACAACACACCAGATGGAAAATATTTGTTACAACTGTAAACCTGGTTTGCACTGAGGTATGGTGGTCTCTTATATCGTTAAATTTAACAGCTAATGATATTGGGCGTTAATGGGCCCAGGTAAGGGAAAGTGGACGCACGCGATACAAACTAAATTCTGTTAACCTGCATCAAAAGCGCTGATATAGCTAGGACTCCGAACTGCAGTGGTGAGGAGTAAGAATGTTTGCAGCTGTGTGGTGGTAAAACGAGAACGTTTTTGCTAAAAGTGTCGACTTCGACTGTGCAATCGTCATTACCTCAGGTCGATGACACTATCATGAAGGTAGATTAAAGCTCGAATGGACACTGGGGATCATCCAGGTACATACACTGACTAGGGGTGACTGTTTGAGCAAATGCGCAACCGCCCCTCACGGTGCATGCGTAATATGTACACGTCCGATAATGCTCACAAATTTGCTAGTAATATGAATGTTAAAGCACATTGAAATTGCCTCTACGTCTAGGTAGATGAATATTTTGATAACACTTTTTAATATTGCAAATTTCAATCAGGTACGAATTTCTTATAGGTTTGTCTCATTTGTAAAGTAAGTGCATAACGGGAATAAGCATAGAATTTTGATATAAGTACTTACTAATTCGTACTAAATCAATACAATAGATAGGATGAATTAAATATAAAATCTAATATTTTTATATGTACTAGGTATATAAATTTCTTGGAGATCTGCATAAAGATTTTCTTCTACCTAACTCAATTAACTCCTCCTCCTCCTATCTCTGTGCAACGTAACGTCACACTTGTCGGTCCAGTTCCTATGTTTTATACTATAAATTAATATGAAGTATAAAGAATGTTTACATTGGAAATCCATTATTGACCTGAAAGAAAGGTATGCATCCCATAAAGTTTGAAATACAAATGCAATTAGGTGGGAATGACAAAATTTTGCTATGAAACATAGAAAATTAGCATAAAAATAAACAGATATGAGACACAGCCATTCGATAGGATGAGCGATCGGTCAGGGTACGCTAACTGATGAAAAGACCGCTTTTATACCTGAAAAAGTATTAATAGAACTAGCAAACACTTACCCTTATATAAGTGAATAATTAATCTCAGGAGGGCACCATGCTCTCATCAGAGCCGCGCATGGACCTCACACAAGCTACATATTACAAATTAGAGACAGAATTTGGACACAATCTTTTAGCTCACAGGGAGTGTGATGGAACGAACCCACGTCACACTATGAGGTCACTCTCCCTGTAAAGTGTCTTGAAAAGAGCGAAGGTGTCTGTCGTAACAAACTATATATATCCGATTTTAGCGCACGACTAAATTAATATAGAGCTCACCGAAGATCGAAACTTTTAAATAGGCACTAGTAAGCGACAGCGTTGAAGAACTCGAGGACGCATCATGTTTACCTCTGAAGTAGAGAAAAAAAAAGATTAATAAAGGAAATTCCAGGAGCCAACTACGAAAGTTTCAGAAACACCTTGAAAGGAAGTAGGCTGTTCAGTAAATTGGACCTAACCCAGGCATTTTATGGGGATTCCACTTCCACCGCAGACTCCAATGAAGCAAATACTCCTCACATAACAGAATCATAGTTAAAGCTTCATGTATGATCCGCGGCATCTCAAACTATTACACGTACATGTTATTCGTTGCTTATTCCCGATGGGTTCGTCCTCCACGCCATTTTTGTTTCAAACCTTCATGCGATATTTCTATGATGCATGGGCTCACAAAACATATGTAAGACCCTATAATGGGATGTACGTATTTGGATTAACTTCCCAAACTGGGAGGAGGAGCACGAGAACTACCTCAGAAAAGGTTTACGTAGAATATTGCCGGTTCTATCAGTACTTAAACATCAGTATTAATCCTAACAAATGCCAAATAGCTGCGAGAGAAATCGATTATTTGGGCTATACAATCGATGAAAATGGGATTAGGCCTAATTGTGATAAAATAAGTGAAATAATCGATACTCCAAAACCTAAAACTGTCAAAGAATTAAGAAGTTATCTTGGAAAGATAGTCTTTTACCGCTCATCTGTGGTTTGTTTTTCAGATATTACCGCTCCTCTCTACCTTTTCCTGAAGGGGAAACCATTTAGTAATCGGCGACTCAACTGGAACTCCGCTGCAGATAAAGCTTTTAAAGATAGCAAAGAAGCTATAAGAAACGCCACTGCTTTGGCCTATTCAAGCCCAACAAGTCCTTTCAAAATTATTGTACATTCGACCGACGCAGCTGCAGCCGCAGTGATTTTGTCCACTACTGACGAAGGTGATAAACCTATCGCTTTTTACAGCACGATATTATCGCCTCCAGAACAAAAATATGACTATGCGAACAGATTGTTAGTAGTCTTAACTAAACTATTGAAGAAGTAGGATACCTCCTGGCAGGGAAACTTATTACAATACTTACACAATCAAGGGAACTATTGCAAAGGTACAAAAGATGCAATGATTGCAAGAACTTTAATTTACGAGAAATAAGGAGTTTAAACCTCTTATCTGCCTACCAGGTCTCGTAGGAACTAATTACCAAGAAGGACAACCCTCTCTCAGAATATTTTTTGCATAATAAAATTGTTAATGAAGCCGAAAATGTTGCAGTTCACGATCAAGACTGCAACGTTGAAGAGGAGGCGGAGCTAACTACGCCCCTCCCACCGAGCGCTGTGATGGCTCAGCCGCAAGCGATCTGGCCAATCAGAACCGCGCCAGCAGAACACAAACAAAAGAAGAAATATGCAGACCTTTAAACTCATTCATCTATGAAATACCTTCGGCAGGCTTAAAAAAGTTATGCTGAAGCCACAAAGAAGAATGTGGCGCACGACACGGTCGTAACTTCCCCTGAAGGCAAGAATGAATGGGATTTAAATAACCAAAATGACCACCAAGCGCATTCTTCGAATACTATGCGTGGGAGAAATAATGATTTTGGGAAGAAAGGATTGACATCAGCTGAGAGACTTGAAATAGAAAAAGAGAACTTAGATAAATTTAATAATAAAATGACTACTATGAAAGTAGATGAATTAATTGATACCCTACCCATGAATACTAGGATAAATTTGATCCAAGATTGCAACTACGCTCATTTAGAGCTAATAAAACGATTTAGAAAGGAAATAGATTACGACGAAATAAGCAAAGACCAAAATGAAGATGATTTTATAAAATCCCTACTTGCAGGTAATGAAAAGAGCTCCTTAATAATTAAAAGACAAGAGTTTTGGTTAAAAGAACGATTCCTTTTTATTTGTCGATATCTCTTTTGAATTTAATGTCCTCGGCGGAACCCATATCACGCTTAAAGGGGGACCGGGCCGAGTTGTCGACCTTCATACGTATGACTCATCTGCAGGGACACCTGGGTATCTCCCGCTGCCATACGGTAATATCATAAAAGTTTTCCATTTTTAAGAATATTCTAAAAAAGGGTAAAGGGTAGTCCATGGCCTGTGCATCAATGTACAGGATGTCCAAAATATGGCCGGGGATGCCAATCCGCATTTACGGAAAATACCAGAGACGTGTCCTACAGGGAGTTTTGAAGTTTATTTTATTTACGGAAATTTGGATATGCTTCAATGCTCGCCTTCTGTTGGTCGAGGATAATAAAGTAGTCTGTTAGTAACGTCTTATCGACACCCCCTACGCACCACTATGTGTGGGCTTTCCCGCTTAAGGACATAATAACACCCCGCTAAGAGAGACAATAGTTCGGATCTTACCTTGATGACCAACTCAGCTATTCTCGCATTGTGGAAAATTCCACAGCCGAATTTGTCAGATAACGGGCAAACTTTACTTTCACATTTATTTTGAGGAGCGTGTGTAACTCATTAGGAAGATACTTTCCAAAACACCACACAATCAGGACCTACAACGCAAGCGCATGCGAAACGGGAAAATGTGAAATGTTGAATAAGATGATTTATTAACAGCATTAGAGCCATGTCTGGCAGAGGGCCAGCCTAGAAAACACAAGAAGTAGGTGTCAGGGACGCCTATCAGCCTCTTCGATAACTTTTCTGCTCTCCCGGGCTCAAGCCGACCACTCAAAGAGTATGTGGGAATCGCCCCAAGCAGCATTTAATTGGGTGGGGCCCCCCCTCTGCAAAAAAAAATAAAAGCATAAAACCTTTCCCTTGAACGGCCTAGTTGTAAGCACTTCTGTCCCAGGCGGCCCAAAATCATACGACACCTACATGAGAGAATAACTGAATTGATGGCCAAACCTTTGCCCTCAAAGAACCAATCTGGCAAATTCGGAACCGTCTTTTCTTCCCCCAAGTACTTAAAGGGGAAGGCAAAAATTTCTAAATAGTAAAAAATCAACAATCACACCATGTCGAAAGCTATCCGCAAGATAAACCCTCCAGTCAAAAAAGGCACCGGACGCAACCTAATGGAAGCGTCGTCCAAACTCCACAAACCCCCAAGTAATGCTTCCATGAATAATAAAGGGTGATAAAGTAGTAGTTGAAAGCTTAAGAAATGTTAAATCTTCTTAACGAACGCAGACTTTTCCCGACCTCTCCCTCTGACACGAAAGAAAACTCACGGATAATGAAATAGAGGAGGAAGTGGGGAGACAAATGTGAATTAGACATCTTTAGAGAAAAATAAAGTCAATGAGAACGAGGATGTGATAATTAATACGGGTGCAAATTGAGTTTAAGTTAAAGGTGTTGTTTTATCATCTTGCCATTTACGTTGTTAAAGTTGTCTTTCTCACAATTTTTCAAGTACTTATATTCAACTTATCTTCACTTCTACTTTATACTTATGCATTTACATGTACCTAATCAAGAAGGAGGGTTGAAGGAGCTAAATTCCTGTGGGAAAACAACACCACATACTATAGCTTGCACTTTATGGTCTTGAGACAGTTATTTCTCCTTACAGCCAAGATCACCAAGATGGGCCCGAGGTTACAGTAGAACGTTTGTAAGACATCTGCATGCATGTCAAAGAAGGGATGCAAACCTTTAAGAGGGAGGCTGTTTGCAAGTCTCCTGCATACCCCTTTAAATAATATAAGGGTGTACTCACCTATTCCAGCCAATTTCTCAATATAAGTATAAACACACCAAAAATGTTCTTGAGCTGCTTTCCTAATATGCAAACAGGTAAGAAAGTATGCACTAAGGGAGTAAAAGAGCTGTGATTTGGGCCTGAAGGTCAGTGGGAAATGCCACGCTGAGGCCACCGTCACACTCAGGACTGTCCAGCTTAGGATTCTATCGTGCAATGAGTGTATGTTAGAGATCAGGATCTGTAGCCGCAGTATCTGATAGTTGTAAAAATTATTAACGTGTGTATTTAATAGATTAATTTAATAACAATGTTTGCCTGTTAGCATAATTACCTCTACTATCATCTTAGGTTATTATATATAATAATACTATTATATTATTTATATATATTGTCAATATATATCTAAAGTTGAAAATATATTCTCTTGTAAATATCATCTTTATCTCGTATACAATGAATGATATGAAAAAGCCACAATACCATTTTTTTCCAGCAAACATCTATCGTTATCATATTGTTAATGCCCCACCGGATGATTTTGATGATTAGTAACAATTAATAATTCAGGGAGGATTGAAGCGAGTTTCAATCCATATGATATCATATAGCTATATATATATATTATAATATATATATATATATTATATAATTATATATATTATTATATATATTTTATATATGTATGGTGTATATTTGAAGGTTTATACATATATTGAAGATAAATATAGTGTATTAGTTATTAGTCTATATATATATATATATATATATATAATAATATTATATATTATATAATATATTATATATTTATATATAGTATAATCTTATTACTGGCAATTTCTTTAGATAAGGCAGGCAAAATAAAGTACTTAGAACATAAAAAGACGTACTAAAATGTTGCTAGAAACATGCATAAATCGTTCCAACAGTACTGAAGAAATTATTTTAAAATGCTATTTTTTATATATATAAAAAAATTATATATAATTAGTATATATTATATATTATATATGATATATATATATATTATATTATTAGTTTCAAATACTAATAAAATAAAACTATTAAAGATATAAATTAAAATTATGAATTAAAAAAATCAATTTTTGTTTGTATGTATTTATTATATTTATGAGTGTCGCTAATACTGACAATCATCGGTACTTCGAAGAAAAGGGCAGCCCCTAATACAAATTGCTGATTATTTCTTTCATTTTATCTTTTTTTTTAATTTTTTTTATTTTTTTTTTTTTCATTTATATTTTAAGATTTTTTGTGGGGTTTCTAATGTTTTTTTTTTTTTTTTTTTTTGCGTAGTTTATGGGACGGAAGATATTTAAAAAAAAAAAAAAATATTTTCGCCTATCTTTAAGGGGGCTCGAAGTATTACTTTAGTTAAAGTAATAACCAAAAGTGTAAAGGGAAGTTTAAAAATTATTATTTTTTTTTAAACTAAAGGAATACCATTGGGGGTAAACCGCAAAAGATGGCAGGAGTCGGGGTCTCTCGGCTCCCGGTGGACGACGGGGAGAACTTCGTCCCCCCCTCTTGTCCCCTCTTCGGGCTCGAGCCCCCTAATGGGCCATAGAATTTTTTTTTGACGCTATTTACGACTTTTTTTTCCCTTTTTTTCAATTATCAACAAAAAAAAACATTAAAAAGTTTACAAAAGTTTTTTCGTGGATTCCAATATATTACGGTATGAAATGTAGGTGCTGCGGTTCTCGAGTTACATGATGTCACCTTTAGACACTTTGGCTTATTATTATTATTATTATTATATTATTATTATTATTAGTTTATTATTATTATTATTAATTATATTATTATTATTATTTTAATAAATTCATAACGTCTGAAAGAATTTTCGCTGAACTACTTATGAATCAAGTAAAAAAAATTTGAATGCCTTTTTTACAAAAAAAAATCGAACTCAAAATCAAAAAAGCCTCACGCTATTCATAGCTAGGCTTTAAGTTAAAATAGTATTGCAAGGTGTCAGAAGTTTATCAAAAGTACTCAAAAATATCATTGCCCCTGCGTATCTTAGTGAATTGGCCATATATATATACTATATAGTATATATATATAATATAGTATATAATTTATATATATAATATATATTATATATATATATATATATATATATTTATATATATATATATATATATATATATTATAATTTATATAGTAGATATTATATATATATATATTCTATTATATATAATATTATATATATATATATATATATATATATATAATATGTTATAATATAGTATAATATAATAGGATCATGTCTTGTTATCAGCATCCACTTCCATATACATATCGGATTGCATGGATTCGAACATTTTTTGTTTTATAAAAATTTTGCCTTATTGTTATTTCTTTACTATAACGTATTACTACTCGTATTAATTAAATATTAACAAGTTTTCTCGTATGAAATAAAAAGTAAAAAAAATGAAAAGAACTCTTTTTATATATAATAATAGAGCTTCAAGTCACAAGATTAATAAATTACAATATTAATGAAGTTTGATATATATATAATATATATATATATATATATATATATATATATATATATATATAACTATATATTATATATATATATATAATATATAATATATATATATATATATATAATATATTATAAATAATTATGATATACTATATATATATTATTATATATAATATATTAGTATATATATAGACATGAAAAGAAAAATTTATCTTTTTTATTTGTATATCCCTCACAAATCTTGACTAGGCCCTATTTCTCACTAGGAATTGTTTAAAGGCTAACTATACTATGACATATTTGAAGTTTGAAATAGAATTTAAGCATACTTTCATGCTCTCTACTAATGAGGTCTGTGGCATTCTTCCTTAATTTACTTTCCCCACTTCATTTGACTCAAACACTTCTAGTTCCTTATATGGGGTTTCTCCCCGCTTGAGGTCATGTGAACCTTGAGCCTTTTTTACAGGAACTGTCAGTTGTTTAAACTGTAATTAATATAATTAGTATAATGGATATCCGAAAGAGTTCAGACTTGGAGGTTCAACAATTTTAATACATAATCTATTTGTATTTTTCTTTTTCAAAAGTGTTGCATGCCTTAAACTTCCTCAAGCCTGACCAAAATATAATATTTATTAGCAATATATGAAAAGGTAGGATAGACTGATGATGGTAGGTTGCTTCAATAAGTTAAATCAAATACTTCAACAAAAATTTTTATTAAACAACAGAGATCAGATGTAGGAATTGATTGCAGGGTAGTATTAAGACACGCCTGGCTAAAAATAAATAAACTGGTAGTAGGAGTAATGCAATGGCATACACCTCGATAAACACATGCACAATGTGCAAATTTTTAAAAAAAATATAGCCAGGTACATTAGATTAAACATTATAGGCATTATGGTTCATGTATTTATGCTTTCTTGATGGAGGAATCCCCAGACAAATTGGGCAGACTCCGGCCATCCCCTATCTTCCCTCGGCAAGTTACAGGAACCATAAGTATATGATTAAAATATCTCCAACCTAATACCCTGGTAAAATATTTACATTAATTAGTAATTTATCATAATTGATATTATATACATAGGTAACTAATATGTATGTTATTCTTAAAATATAGTGCGCAAGTAAGTTATATAATGTATAGTAGTATAATACTTAAAGTATATTATTAATAGTTTAAGTTAATAATATATATAATATATATATTAATATATAATAATATTAATTATTAATTATCTATACTGTATTATTATATATAATTATATATATATAATATTATATAGCTATAACATTAATAATATATTAATATAATACTATATAATATTATACATTTATTATTATTTATGAATATATATCATAAAATCATTTTTTTATGATATTATTAATATATTATATATATAATAATAAATATATTATAATAAAAACTAAATAATATTTATTAATTCTATATAATATAATAATATATAATATAATACTATAGTATATAATAATATTATTATGTATCTGATAATCAGACTAAGTATATAATATATTGACACTACTTCGTGAGTGAACTCCAATTCAAGAAGGGTTCGATGTTTCTTGCTGTTCCCATGATTTGGAGTGATTGTTTCTTTAGTATGTAGTAATATCTAATTAGCAAAAAATTAACGATTGCTTCATTTAATAACTCAGAGGGAAATTATAATTCTGTTATTAAGGGTAATTTTTTTTATATATATATAATATATGTTTTTCTAGTTAAAATATGACAATTATTAATGAAAATTAACATTATTATTATGTATAATATAATTGAATTAATTATTAATTATTATCTATTAGTGATTATATTATTATTATTATTTAATTATTATATTAGATAATTATTATTATTATTATATTATTATTTTTATTATTTTTATTCATTTATTATTATATTATTATATTATTAATTATTTATTATGTATTATTATTCAATTTTATTATTTTTTTATTATGAAAAAGAAAGTGAATTTGATTATTAAAACATATGCTTTATTTTAATTCTTTTAATTTTCGAATTATTATATTACTTTTATGGGGAGTATTTTATTTTATAAAAAAACTCACAGAGACCCGCGAGCAATAGCGAGCGAGGCGCCCGCTTTAGCGGAGGACGCGGGAGATGATATGAGTGAACGGCGAGGCGTATGGCCTCATCCAACGATCGAAAGAAAAATAAGTATAAAAGTTAAAATATCACAATATCAGTTTATTTGATTATTCAATGGCGTGTCTACAATACTTTGACGTACTTACATAATTTTTATACACATTGAAATAACATAGCGCTAAGCTTATTCATTGTTTATACAGATAATCAGGTGTGAAGCAAAAAAATTTTAAGATATAAATTCTTTACTTTTTGTTAATTATTATTATATATATTTGAAAATCAATATTTAATTAAATTATTGACCACCTCACTAATCATAGAAATTTTTTATAATTTTCATTGAGAGATTTTCGATTCCTGAGGAGTAACATCTATAAATTAGTATGATAATATACAGTTAAATTATATACTATATATATTAGTTAATATAATGTAGTAAAAATATATATATATATTATATATATATACTATATATTATACTATATTTATACTATATACTAATATATTATATTTTATATATAGAATTTTTATAAGTTATATGTATCATATTTAAAATATTAATATATAGTATTAAATACATATGGTAATAATATTATCTATAATATTATTTATTATATATCTTATTATATATATATATAATGATATATTATTATATATATATATATACTATATAATATATATATAATATATAATATATATATATAAATATAATATATATATATTTATATATATAAACTATGATATCTATATATTATATATATATAATAATATATAATTATATATATATTTATATTATAATATATATAATATAATATACTATATATATTATATATTATTATTTATTTATAAATATATATGTTATATATTAATATAAATATATGCTAGTGTTAGCAAAAACTAACCAACCGCACGATGTTAAACGATATAGTTTTGAGCTTTAAGTTTTGAGTTAAACATAAACAAATGAGGGAATAAGGAGGGTTGGTTAAACAATTTTATATAATTATAGTAATGTTATGTGGTTTTTATAGTTTTTTTTATGTAAAATGTAGTTTTAGACTTTTTTATTTAAAGGATTTGGTGTGGGAATTGACTCTAAACTTAGAGATTATAGATTTGGGGGAGGGGTTGTTCATATTTATCTTGGTAGCAGTAAATTATAGTGTCATAAATAAGTCAGGTACCATAAATATTTATGCTAAAACCTTCAGTGGGGATAAGAGATATCTAGACCAAGGGCTCCAGATACATTATTAAGCCTGAGGGGGGCACAGTGCTTATCTCACGATATAATCATCCAAAGGGCAAGGGCCAAGGCCAGGCCAAGTGAAAGTTTGAATTCGGAGAAGACAATACCGTGATGAATAAGTGAAATAGTGCGTTTACGAACTAACTTTCGAATTATCTTTGAAAAAGCGATAAAGTATATGCAATGAAGAATAAATATCGTATATACTTTAAGATAAGGCTAGAGTTCTTAGTGAAAAATAACATGTGTTTTTAATTGTTGATGATTAATTTGTTAAAAGTTGTCTTAAAGATAATGCCAGACATATCTAATCTGGCGGGCCAGATTAAGGTGACATCAGTCTGACATGGTTTTGGAGCCCGCGGTGCATTATTTGGGAAGAGCGCCTAGGCTCTAGGAAACTACTGAATTCACCTGATTGTGAAGAAATTAACCGATCGTTAAGACCGACATGTTCGATACTCGCGTTTGAAGGTGTTTAGAGAAAGGTAGGCAAGAAATTGGGAAATATGCTAAAGGGAATGGGATGCGCAGACTGTTACAGGTGGGTAGCCTACCAGGATTTAGTATGAAGATTAAGTCTGGATCTCAGAGAGTGGACGAAGGGGGATATATACATAAGCGTGGAAGAAGCGCTGTGCAAGAGTCTTACTAATGTCAAGAAGATTATAGACGACTGGAGAATTCTGATCATGGGGAAGGAAGTTTTGCTGTTGGTTAAATATATTATTACCACAACGAAATATATAGAGAAATGTAGGTACAACATCGACGGCAGAGGGATATTTGGAGAAGAGTTCAAAGGAAGAAAAGAGTTGAATAAGCGAATAAGGTTGAGTCTTTTTCAAGAGAGTTGGAGATGGACCTAGCATATTAATAATGCAAGACACATACAGGGTGTCGAATGACTACTCTATAAAAGACAAAAACTTGGGTGATGCGAAGAAATTTTGGAGAAGACGCTCGGACCGAATATTAAGTTAAAATGTAGTAAATGATAAGACAATTTCTAATCTTTAAGAAAGAATCAACGAGAATAAGGACCAAAAAGAAAAGGGAACACCAAAAAGAAAAGGGAACACCAAAAGAATAAGGAGATAAATATTATAACGTAATACTAGATAAAGGTGAAGTCATCAGCATACAAGTGGTTAGCAGTGAGATATGACGTAGTTTGAGAGTTGTACATTAGTGAAAATCTGGTAAATAAAACGATGGATGATACACAGTAATGATAGTTAAGGGTGAGAGTGCTCCGTTTAAGAATAGCTGCTATACCCGAACGACAAATAGTGAAAAGGAAGTGAGAGAGAGGTAGAGATTGCCAAAGAGGAATCTTAGAAATAAAGCTTAGGTGCAGACTTGCTATAATAGCATATCTAGAATCTCATGTAAAGCTGTACTAAGAGTGAACTAATCCTGAAGAGGTTACACCTAACTTAACCTAACCTAACCTATACCCAACCTAACCTAACCTAGAAATCTGTACTGTGACTCCGAGGTACCTAACCTAACCTAACTCTAGACCTAACACTTATCCCTAACTTAAACTACCTAACTACTTACTGAGTTAACAATTATTATAACGACGCAGTATTGAGTGATCAGGATAGCTAGAGGTTCGTTTTTAACTCTTCGCTATCTTGTAAGTAGGTTCAGATGGTGTGATATATTCCTACTAGTCAACAGTAAATTAGTGTTTCTACCATAATTTTGCAGAAAATTTTATAAAACCAACCCAACCGCCACAGTAAAAGATTCACAGAAATACTGAAGAATAGAGAGCTAAGAGTCAGATAGAAGGGGAAAAACTTCACCAAAATAATTTGTCACATTTTTTTGGGCGTCTTAAAGAAGTAAGCAAATGATGTATCAAACATAATATGAAGTTTGAGACATCTTTCTGAGCTCGTAACAATATCAATAAAGATACATATATATAACATATATATATAAATACAAACTATACAATACATATAACAACAAATACAGGCCTATAGAAATATAGAAGTGCGAAGTTATTCTCTTTTTAAGCTTAGATTCGTCTTACTCAGAAGTAAATTGAGTACATCCCCTCCTTGAATAGGCTCTGCCCGTGAGCGGTGGTGTTTATCTGAAATAAAAAAAAAAAAATAAAATTTTGGGCACTTCTTACGGAAGCCACACTTACTGGCCTGGCGATCAGAGATAAAATAAAAGATTTTAAATTGTTTTTTAAATTTGTTACGTTAAATTTATTTCCTCTTTTTTTTTAAGATAGATTCCAACTTTTAAAAGTACAAGATTAAGACCCAACACTTATATAATATAATTCTACATACTATATGATTTATATATATTGTTTAATATTATATTATATATATATATATTATAATATAATAATACTATCTATATTAATATTATATATATATATTATTATATATATATATACAATTATATTATATTCAATATATATCATATATAATATATATATTACTACTAGAGGTATAAATATTTTATACTTATATTTCATATAATGTAATATATATATATACGTAGATCAGAATCAATATATATATGTATACTTATATATATATATATAATTATATATATATATATATATCTATTATATATTTATATATAGCCAATATATATTATACTATATATTATACAGCAATATACTAGCATGATATAGAATAGTAATAAGATCTATTGAGTGTATACCATATATATCGAGTAATATATTATATATAATATATATATAAGTAAACTAATCAATGTATAGTTATTAAGTAAATAGTTATTACTCATGAATATATATATAAAATAGGTATATATACTCGGTTTTCAGTAATATATGGTAGTAATACGTAATATGATATACTGTTTCAGAATATACTAATACTAATATATCATTATAATATATATATAACGATTTATATATTAATTATATTTTAATAGTAATGTATAAATAATTATAAGTATAATTATATGCTATAATACAATATTTAATAATTATTATAATATATTATTATTTAGCCTATATATTGATTAGAGGATAGGAAAAGGTTTATTGATAGACGAGCACGACCTATCAAAATTTACAATGTATAACAGTCTTTGGAACTTATAAAAAAAGCTCATAAAAGAAAAACAACAAAGAATAAGCATAGAGATTTCAACTTGGTGGTTACATATAAATATATTATTTATTAAGATATATAAATAGTGATACCTTTAATCCAAGTTATATATAATATATTATATATATATTATATATAATATATATATATATGTTGCACTCTATATATACTAATATTAATAATATCTTATAGTAATATATATATATACTATGCGTATTATAATATACCTATTATATATATATATATTAATATTACTATTATTATTATATATATATCCGTATATATATATTATATATATCTATCATATTAATATATTACTATATTAGTTAATTATAGTTAAATTATATCTTATTATTACTATTTCTATATTGGCGCTCTTATATATATTATATAGCGTATATATACTACCTTTATCACTACATATGTTGTTTCTTTTTAGATTATTATATTAAAAAATGAATCCATATATTCTTCGCTATATTTGGAGATATATCCCATAACTTGGGGGTCAACCTAAAGACATATTCACAAGGGAATCTACTCTTTCTTAATATTCTATACGCGCAACACTCAATGTTAGGTAAATGCTGTTTTAATACTAAAATAAAAATAGATTCGATGTTGCCAATGACACCACTAAACTATGCCCCCTGTTTTCACTCCTCTCGTAAACTATGCCACCTGTTTGCACGCCTCTCGTAAACTATGCCCCCTGTTTTCACTCCCACACTCGAATCTCTTGTACTATGTTGACGAAATTTCTAAATAAAGAATTAATTATCTAACTATTTGCATTTGGTTGGGAACCACTTTCCATCCACTAAACGTGGGCTGACAGCAAATCCTCCAATATTTCTATCCCTTATTTTCTTCAAAGGGTGAATGGATCTTGCTTTTATGCCCACAACGACGTAGTTTGATAGCATGTATATAATTTGAAGTTTTCCTAATTTTCTACCTTGTGGTTTCAGTGCGTTAGCAATCTACCACTAAGGTACTCCTTGTCCATGAGTGATAGCTGAAATGTGCAAAAGAAATTAGAACTTTATTTTTTTTAAATCAACTTTCCGTTTAATTTTAATGTCATTCCCAGTTATGGTTTCTTCTAGTGCTAATGATAGACTTTCTTATTTCAATTTCGAATGTTTTACCCTTAACATCTTTGTCTTTTATTGCAACTTCCTATTCTTATCCCTGATCGTCTTGAAAACACAACTAACACACTTGATCTTATTATAAATTACTAATTCTTAATTAACTTTGTACTGTACGTTGATCTTTTTCCTTCTGGCTCCTCTGGTTATCTTATTTCTGCATAATAAATAACCTCTCCTTCCAATACTTCCGTTGAAAACCGACAAAAAGGAGTTGTTTGGGGCATTTTAGTGAAAAAAAAGGAGGTTGGATTTAGGTATTGCTTCTCTGATTTTTGTTTGGCGGAAGAAACCCATCAGAGTTCTTTAAGCTCATTATCGAGGTAATGTACCCAAACGATTCATATAATTTCGCAGAAAGATACATAATCGCTAACGGAGACTTACTATTAGACGCGTACATTCTATTTTTGTATTATTCCAAAACTAATGAAACTTGATTTCCTTCTTCTGTTCTCCAACTATTCGTTAGAGAGATGTCTCTTCCCTCAAAGATTTTTGTCGTTTTCAAACCTCTAAAACATAATCTTGCTTTATGTCCATAACTGGTGAAAAGGGTCATATATAATAATATTAATATTATATATTATATATATATAATTTTTTTTCTAATCTTCATATATATAACATATATTTAATTAAAATATTTTTATAATTTATCAACAGGATGTCTCTTTATCAAATAAATATAAAATTAAAAAAAAAAACAATATAATATAAACAATCGAATAATAGCACAAAGTCTTATTATTATTTATTATTTTCATATTAATCGAGGCATATTATATTAAATATATATATATATATATTATATGTCTAATATATTATTAATATATATATTATATTATATATATATATATATATATATATTATATAATTATATATATATATAATTTAATATAATATATATATCAGTTTCCCTTCAAATCAACCATTTTCTATTTATATATTTAGAGGTAAACTTTAAATTACAAGTTTTTAATAGACGAACAAATTCCTCGCCTTTAACACGTTAAGCGATATATTTTTGCTTACCAAGATTCACAGACATGAATGATATAACCACAGTGTAAATATGTATATATTTATACTATGCTATAATCATAGTATAAATTTATATTAATACAATGCTTTAACTATCTCAGAATTCTTCACATAAAGAAGTTTAAACATCTGTACGAGGGATGATAAATTGATACTCATGACGCTTTGCAAGCGCCACAGGAATAGGTTAATGTTGAATACATTGTTCCATCTATATGCATTCTTTAAACAAATTCATTGATTTATTAAGTTGTCGTTTAGTCGGCTTCAAACGAGCGGCGTTTTAAGCACTTGTGTATTTAGGACAAAATTGCATAACATTTTCAGAAAAGTTCGAAAAGAAAGACAAAACAACCTAAACATAATGGTAAATAATATAATATTACCATGAAGCAAGTTATTTATTACCAGAATAATAGTTGTTTAATATTATTTTTTTGCAATTGTACAAAATGATTTTAGTTACCGAAATTTATGTCAAAAAATTAGTTGAACTACTATAAAAGATAAATGTTTTATAATTATCTACTATTAAACATGCAATTCAATTACATAAAGATATTGTTTAAAAAAAAAAACTGGATTAATTTTTTATTTCCAAAAATATCAATTTTATTTAAATTTACTCATACATATTATTGATACTCTCTCCTTATTTTTAGTTCATCTTTATTATTAGATTTTGCTTTTTTTTTAGAAGGAAGATATATTTTTATGCTAAAATTCACGTCTTTATTGTATTTTGAGATAGATGATAATTTTCAATTATCATTGCCTTTCGTAAACATTTATTGATAAATTCATCTTTGATGGTAATATTCTTTCAATATTTAATTTAATATACTCCGAATATTATTATTATTATTATTATTATTTAATTATATTCTTTATTATTAATTATTATATTATTCATTATGTATTATAATTATTATTTATTTAAATTAATTATATTATGATTAAGAGTATTATTTTAATATTTGAACAGTAAAAATTATTTTAATAGTATTATTAATTAAGATATTATTAATTATCACTTTATATAATTATTTAAGAAGTATAATCAACCATTTGTTACTTCTGTTGTTAAATTTCTTCAAAAATTAAAATTAATTTGTAAATAGAAAATTTTAGACTTATCCCTACAACACACACACACCCCACACACATACACACACACACACCAACACACACACATATAGTATATATATTATATATATTATTATATATTATATATATATTATATATATATATTATTTATAAAGTATATATATATATATATTTATATATATTATATATAATATATATCTATATTATTTGATTAATCTATTATAGAGTTCAGTTTCTTATTTTAATATTGCAATAATTCATTTTTGTTGGTAGCATTTTATTTCTATTTATCTTAGGTATGTGATAGTCAAACGAAAGTTAATGAGTTCTTAATAGTATTAAGAATAATGAAGGTATTAACGTTAGCGATTACAGAATAAGTTTGAATTTAGGAAATAAGAGTCTTCCCTTTTATATGCAATGGAAGGTTTTAAGATTACTGATAGATTGAATTTACGCGTGCTTTATGAACGTGATGCAAGATATGGATAAGATGGAACTATTATATTATAATTATATATATTATATATATATATATAATCTATAATATTATATTATATATATATATATAATCTATATTATATATATTTATATAATTATATATTATATAATATTATATATAATATACTTTAGCAGAGTAGTCACGATAATAAACTTTTTACTCAACGTAAAATACCAAGACATGTTTCTGTGACGCTGATTTTAGAACGAAATAACAAACAGGAATTTTAAGCATTGGTAAGATTAAAGAAAAATAAATACGTTGCAAATATTTTATTTCGGTAATATTATATTATATATATTATATTATATAGTATATATTAATTATATATTATATATTAATATATAATTAATAATTATATAATATATATTATATATAATATATATAAATATATATATATATATTATATAATATATATATATATATATATATCAGTGGCAACAAGCGAAGCTTTAGCTGAGATCGGCGCAGAATTCGAGCTCGCATGTATAAGTTAGCGGGAAAAACGAACTCCGAGAGTAATGGTCCAAAATGAATGAAGAGAGCTAGGCGCCCTCACCATTGAAAGACGAAGGTGGTGAGAATTACGACTTTATGCACACTGTGTATATATCATATATCGATAACACATGGTTGCGTGTAGATTTATTAGTGTAGGTGCCATTCGAGTGTTTTAGAAGTGCGGAGAATAATTATTAGTTGTGTAAATATGTTTCAAATATTAAGAAATTGTTTACATATCCGTGAATAGTTCCTATTTATAGGTGAATTTATTAGCATTAGTATAATACTAAGTATTGTATATTATTATATATTATATATTATAATTATATATATATATATATTATATATATTATTATAATATTATATAATATTAATAATATATTATTTTATATATTAAATATAATAATAAATTTATATGATATATATAATATTAATTAATCTCAGGTGAAATACGAGTATAAGATCCGAGAACGCCACCGTTTGCAGCCCATAATAATATAACTCGAACGAAAATTCTACTGTTGAGGTATTATAAGATTTCCTTTTTACACTTTTCACTATTTATTAATATTGATCTTTAACCTAATTTTTTATTCTTTTCCTGCCAGGTAAAAGAACTATAAGGTGATTCTCGTTGTTCATGAATATCTCACGACTAGTACAGATCTTAAGATGAGGTATTCGGAAACAAACTAAAGATAAGATATTTATATGAAACAGATAATAAATGAGTTATTGCACCTTTAGCTGCCGATTAAACAAAGCCTAAAATATAATATAATGAAAAAAATGTAGAGTTTTTAGAGATCAACTATTTATACGTTTCAGTTCCATATGCTCTCTACAGGTGATAGTTTATCAGTCTCAAATAAAGCATAAGGAGATTAGAGATTCTGTCTCTGCCAGTTTAGAGGAGCATTTTGAATAGCGTATATTTGAAAGAATCAGAGACCACCTTTACTTCTGACGAAGAAGTTGCAATTAAATCGGAAAATGAATCTGTGTCTTCTCGTAACACTTCCCGCGATGACAGATCAGTCAGGTCAACAACATCTTCAAGAAAAGTTACCGAAAGAAAACTCTCAAAAGAGTTAAATATAAATACTTCAAAGAGAACCGAAAAATCTTCGCCAACTTCTCCTAGTCGCAAAGTTCCTGGAGACACATCTCCCTCGAAAGCTACAACGAAAAGACAAACTGTTGTACAAGCAGATAACCAGTCTAGTATTTTAACTAAAACGAAACCAGATAAACGAACAAATCAAAGCACTTCTGCAAGCCGACTCTCTTCCGGAAGGAAAAAGGTAAACGAAAAATCCACAAAAATGGGAAAAGAAATTAATGGCGATTATAAGAATTTAAACGATTATCTAAATGAAAATGCAGACAGTGACGATGAAATAATTAACGAAGAAGAAGAAGAGGCCGAAGACGAGGAAGGACACACTGTAAAAATGATTGTTCAAACACGAAAGAAAAAAGATGGAACACAAGTCATATCTCGACGATTGGCTAGAGCTATAAAAATAGTGGAAAAGGAAAGTGATATTGATGAGATTCTTGTTGGGAATCCTGATCATGAGGTTTTAGAAAGGAATGTAGAAGAAAAAGAAGAAAAGGATGGAAGCAAAATTAAGATAATAACAGAAACCAGAAGAAGACCCGACGGAATTGAGTACACAACTAAAAACGTTTTGAAAACTAGCAAAATATTTGATTACGATCATCCTGAGGATATTGCATACAGTGAATATGACGAACTCATTAGTTCTGAGGAATCAACTGAAACAGATGAAAATGGCATCACAATTAAAACAGTCACCGAAACAAGACGAAAGAAAGATGGTGTTGAATATACTACAAAAAAGGTTTATAAAACATCTAAAGTAGATGCTACTATAACTCCTTCTGATGATGACGAAGTATTAGACAGAAAGGAAACAGATGAAGAACAAAGCGATGGAACGCTTTTAAAAATTATAATTGAAAAGAGGAGAACAAAGGATGGACAAGAATATACTCATAGACAAGTTTATCGATCAAGAAAATTAACACTAAGTGGTATTGACGTTCTGAAAGGAATGCCAGCAATGGATAATGATGATGAAGTAATAGACAGGAAAGAAAAAGAAGAGTTAGACGAAAATAAAAAGAAGGTAAAAATTGTTACAGAAACCAGAAGGAGGAAAGATGGTTCCACATATTCTTTTGAATATATTTTACGTAGTTTTAAAGCAACAGAGAATGACATTGAAAAAATGTCTATTGAAGCTGCATCTAATTCTTCGAATATTAACGTAAGTGATAATGATAAAATTATTAAAGAGGATGTCAAAGAAGAGCTTCAGAAAGATGGAAGCATTGTAAGAACTATTATTGAAAGAAGAAGAGCTAAAGATGGGACTGAGTATCTACGACATCGTATAATGAAGATACCCAAACTCCCTGAACCTGAATTAGTTGTAGGCTCTCTCGATGATGAAGTTATAGAAGAAGATGTTAAAGAGAAAGTTCTTGAAGATGGAACTCACTGTAAGGCTATCACAGAGAGACGAAGAAGCAGTACAACTGGAATTCACTATACATTAAGAAGAATGTCAAAAGTTTTCCATCACCAATCTCATCTTGCACAAACTGATGAAATTATTGATGAAAATGTTACAGAAGAGGAAACAGGTAATGGAATCTTGGTTAAAACTGTTATACGACGCTACGAAAGACCCGATGGAAGTGTTTACACAACTCATGATATTCAAAAATCATATAATAGTCATTGCGGTGAATGTTTGAAGATATGAAATAATGCGAAAATTTAGTTGATCAGATCGTACGAGAAGAGGAAACTTTACGAATGGTAATATTTATCAAAACATTATATCAGAGATCGTTTGCCTATTAGCAACGTGAGTGGAGCTCATTATAACTGATAGAAAGAAACTGAAAGGTTTTCAATTAGGTGAATGTGATTGAGGTTACTTTAAATGTAATTTCAATAAGTAGAGAAGTCCTGTACGTATCAGGTTGTTAGTTGTGATAGAGCATGAAGTAGCCATAGATGATGGTGCCTTGTAACTATATTAGACAATTAGAAGACGCCCATGAAGGCAACTGAATATAACTAATGACATTTATAATATAAATTAACGAATATTTAGTTCTGATCATGACAATTTGTTTAAATTTCTCTTATCAAGATTATCAGTACTTATTCCTTTTTCCACATCATTGATCTTTTGATTCCTATTTTGATCTGCAGATTCTTCTGGAAAGGTTAGGAATAAATTCAATAGTAATAGAAACATAGAAATAGTAAAAGAAATACGTGGAGAAAAAGATATAACTTAACAAAAGAAGATAGCACCAACAGAGATTGTTTATGACAGATAAGGAGATAAAATTCTCTCAAAGTGAAAAACTAGAAATAAGAAGCTAATAAAAAGTCGTCAAGCTCTTAGAGAAATTGACACATAGAAAGCCAAAGGTTTCCCGCGTTGAGTAAGTGATAAATCTAAAGTAGTGCCTAGCTCTATAACTGTGAATCTCGTAACCAAAAGGGCAACTGTCAATGAAGCAACAAAAAGCTCTCCACTAAGACCCACAACTGTTAGAAAATCTCCAAAGAGTGGCTCTGAATCAGAACCAAGTATGTCAAATAGTATTAGGAAACCTATTAATCGATCTCCAAGTGGTGATAGCAAAATACGAGAACGAACAATTAGGAAACCTGTTCAAGATACTAAAAGAACAGATTCTCCTATCGTAAAGCAAAGGGTTTCACAGTCAAATAGTCTTCCAGTCTCGAAATCAAAAGTTGTTCGTAAGCCTTCGCCAACAAAAAAATATGGAAGGCCTTCCGATAGTTCACCAGATCAAATATCTGAAAATGACTCCTCTGGTAAGGAAAGCCCAAAAACAGAATCAAAACCAAGGTCAGATTCTTCTCCTAAAGTAAAGAGTCCCGTTACCAGAGTTTCTAGCTCCCCTGCAAGAGGCAGATCGCCTCTTAGATCAGGAACTTCAACTCCAAGAGAAGGGACTCCAGTAAGGCAATGTTGCAAAATGTCAGAACCAGAAACTCCTTCACCAAAGCACAAATCTTACGTGCCTATTGTACGTAAAAAGCCTCAATCAAAAGATACTCCAAAAGTTAATGGAGATTTAAAGAAACAGCCTAGAAAGATTCAACCAGACAGTTCTTCCAAACTTGAAAAATTACCTTCAAGAGATAGTCCTACTAAAAATCAGAGGCCAAAATCTCCTGAAAAATCTTATACTCCAAAAGTTCTACCTGAAAAATCCTATAAAGATTCAAATACTTTTAAAAAACCAGTAGAAACCAAGAAGGCATCTCCACCAAGTGAGCTGTCCTTTGAAAAAGAACCAATAGTTTCTCTTCCTCAAACCCCTTTAACAGAAGAAATGAAAGCCTATCCAGCAGTAACGTGTTCATCTCCATTTATTGAAGATGTTTCCTCTGAGCCAGATTTGCCTTACCACACTGTACATCGGCCATCGCTTGTACGGGAGCCATCCGAATATAATCCAGATTTATTAAACGATGAAAGTTTAGATATCAATTTACCAAAAACTACAAAAGTAAGCGAACCTAAATTTTCCTTTGAACCTAAGTTAGAGAAGAAAATAAGTGATTCCTCTCCATATTCGTCATCAGAAGATGAATCTAGAAAGTTTCCATCAAAAAGAAAAGATTCTCCTTTCAAGCCTTTCACTACAACAAATAAAAAACCTTTTTCTGAGGAAAGAAAACCAAAGCCAATAATAGAGAAAACTAGGGAAGAAGTTCCAAAATCTCTTTTGGATCAAATAATTCCAGACGGTTCTGAAGAACATGATACCGAGATGGAGGACAGGGAAAAGAAAATTGAAATGAAAAATTCTTTTTCTGCTAAATTATCTATGTTTGAAAAATCAAAACCAGACACTAAAGAAATTAGGACTTCATACAAACCTGAGAAGAAGCAACCTCAAACTGAAAAGTTAGTACCAGTTAAAGAACCTTTAATTGTTCCTAAATATATTCATCCTTTAGGCAGTGATTCAGAAAGTGACCAAGATAAGCCAAAAGAGGTTACTACCACAGAAGACATCAATTTGTCATCAACACGGCTTGTAATGAGTGCCATTGGCTCTGAACATTCACAAAAGAAAACGGCCCCATTGTATGAGAGTACCGATCGGGAAAAACAGGATATTGTAACTCCTCTCAGAGAAAGATCAAAATCACCTTTTTCAAAAGATTCTGCCTCTCTTCCAAGGAGCAAAGAAGGCTCTCCAGCTCCCTTCGTTAAAGAGGATTCTCCTGGAAGATTCTCTTCTAAATCTTCATATATTATTTTCTTATTACTGTTAGATCTTTCCAGTCTTTTTATTTTAGTAGTATTTGGGCCTTGATCAATAGGTTTTCCTGTAATAAATCTTCCAGGAGAATCCTCTTTAACGAAGGGAGCTGGAGAGCCTTCTTTGCTCCTTGGAAGAGAGGCAGAATCTTTTGAAAAAGGTGATTTTGATCTTTCTCTGAGAGGAGTTACAATATCCTGTTTTTCCCGATCGGTACTCTCATACAATGGGGCCGTTTTCTTTTGTGAATGTTCAGAGCCAATGGCACTCATTACAAGCCGTGTTGATGACAAATTGATGTCTTCTGTGGTAGTAACCTCTTTTGGCTTATCTTGGTCACTTTCTGAATCACTGCCTAAAGGATGAATATATTTAGGAACAATTAAAGGTTCTTTAACTGGTACTAACTTTTCAGTTTGAGGTTGCTTCTTCTCAGGTTTGTATGAAGTCCTAATTTCTTTAGTGTCTGGTTTTGATTTTTCAAACATAGATAATTTAGCAGAAAAAGAATTTTTCATTTCAATTTTCTTTTCCCTGTCCTCCATCTCGGTATCATGTTCTTCAGAACCGTCTGGAATTATTTGATCCAAAAGAGATTTTGGAACTTCTTCCCTAGTTTTCTCTATTATTGGCTTTGGTTTTCTTTCCTCAGAAAAAGGTTTTTTATTTGTTGTAGTGAAAGGCTTGAAAGGAGAATCTTTTCTTTTTGATGGAAACTTTCTAGATTCATCTTCTGATGACGAATATGGAGAGGAATCACTTATTTTCTTCTCTAACTTAGGTTCAAAGGAAAATTTAGGTTCGCTTACTTTTGTAGTTTTTGGTAAATTGATATCTAAACTTTCATCGTTTAATAAATCTGGATTATATTCGGATGGCTCCCGTACAAGCGATGGCCGATGTACAGTGTGGTAAGGCAAATCTGGCTCAGAGGAAACATCTTCAATAAATGGAGATGAACACGTTACTGCTGGATAGGCTTTCATTTCTTCTGTTAAAGGGGTTTGAGGAAGAGAAACTATTGGTTCTTTTTCAAAGGACAGCTCACTTGGTGGAGATGCCTTCTTGGTTTCTACTGGTTTTTTAAAAGTATTTGAATCTTTATAGGATTTTTCAGGTAGAACTTTTGGAGTATAAGATTTTTCAGGAGATTTTGGCCTCTGATTTTTAGTAGGACTATCTCTTGAAGGTAATTTTTCAAGTTTGGAAGAACTGTCTGGTTGAATCTTTCTAGGCTGTTTCTTTAAATCTCCATTAACTTTTGGAGTATCTTTTGATTGAGGCTTTTTACGTACAATAGGCACGTAAGATTTGTGCTTTGGTGAAGGAGTTTCTGGTTCTGACATTTTGCAACATTGCCTTACTGGAGTCCCTTCTCTTGGAGTTGAAGTTCCTGATCTAAGAGGCGATCTGCCTCTTGCAGGGGAGCTAGAAACTCTGGTAACGGGACTCTTTACTTTAGGAGAAGAATCTGACCTTGGTTTTGATTCTGTTTTTGGGCTTTCCTTACCAGAGGAGTCATTTTCAGATATTTGATCTGGTGAACTATCGGAAGGCCTTCCATATTTTTTTGTTGGCGAAGGCTTACGAACAACTTTTGATTTCGAGACTGGAAGACTATTTGACTGTGAAACCCTTTGCTTTACGATAGGAGAATCTGTTCTTTTAGTATCTTGAACAGGTTTCCTAACTGTTCGTTCTCGTATTTTGCTATCACCACTTGGAGATCGATTAATAGGTTTCCTAATACTATTTGTCATACTCGGTTCTGATTCAGAGCCACTCTTTGGAGATTTTCTAACAGTTGTGGGTCTTAGTGGAGAGCTTTTTGTTGCTTCATTGACAGTTGCCCTTTTGGTTACGAGATTCACAGTTATAGAGCTAGGCACTACTTTAGATTTATCCTTCTCAACGGGGGAAATCCTGTTGGCTTTCTTTGTGTCAATTTTCTCTAAAGATTTGCGCTTTCTTGTTAGCGTGTCCTCTTTCTGAGGTTTCTTTGATAGAATTTTTTCTCCTTTATCTGTCATAACAACGTCTGTTGTGTGTATCTTCTTTGTTAAGTTATATTTTTCTCCCGTTTTCTTACTCTTTCTTGTTTCTATTACTATTGTAATTTGATTTCCCTTTTCATCAACATCTTTCTTTTTTCGTACGTAAACAATTTCATCCTCTAATGATGGGAAAAAGGAACATTCCCCATCGCCATCTTTTGAGTCTGCTTTAATTATAACATAACTTGTTTCATGTTCAGGAACTAAAACTTCGGTAGATTTTATTGTAATTTTATTAGTATATTCAGTGCCGTCTGGGCGTCTTCTAATTTCTAATATAGTTTTTACAAGAGCACCATCATCTGATGGCTCTTCATGCTCTTCACAACTAACAACTGCGTCACCAGGACTTCCTGAACTTATTGAATTACCTTTAAAGGAAACCTCAATTCCTTCACCTAATTTAGAAACCTTTTCAGTTCTTTCTATAGTATAATGAGTTCCGTCACTGCGGCAACGAGTCTCAATAATTGTTTTGATAATATAACCATCGTAAGTTTCTCTTTCGTCGTACGATCGGTCAACTAATTCGTCATTTTCATATTCATCAACATTCACAGCAACTGGACTATTATATGATTTTTGAATATCATGAGTTGTGTAAACACTTCCATCGGGTCTTTCGTAGCGTCGTATAACAGTTTTAACCAAGATTCCATTACCTGTTTCCTCTTCTGTAACATTTTCATCAATAATTTCATCAGTTTGTGCAAGATGAGATTGGTGATGGAAAACTTTTGACATTCTTCTTAATGTATAGTGAATTCCAGTTGTACTGCTTCTTCGTCTCTCTGTGATAGCCTTACAGTGAGTTCCATCTTCAAGAACTTTCTCTTTAACATCTTCTTCTATAACTTCATCATCGAGAGAGCCTACAACTAATTCAGGTTCAGGGAGTTTGGGTATCTTCATTATACGATGTCGTAGATACTCAGTCCCATCTTTAGCTCTTCTTCTTTCAATAATAGTTCTTACAATGCTTCCATCTTTCTGAAGCTCTTCTTTGACATCCTCTTTAATAATTTTATCATTATCACTTACGTTAATATTCGAAGAATTAGATGCAGCTTCAATAGACATTTTTTCAATGTCATTCTCTGTTGCTTTAAAACTACGTAAAATATATTCAAAAGAATATGTGGAACCATCTTTCCTCCTTCTGGTTTCTGTAACAATTTTTACCTTCTTTTTATTTTCGTCTAACTCTTCTTTTTCTTTCCTGTCTATTACTTCATCATCATTATCCATTGCTGGCATTCCTTTCAGAACGTCAATACCACTTAGTGTTAATTTTCTTGATCGATAAACTTGTCTATGAGTATATTCTTGTCCATCCTTTGTTCTCCTCTTTTCAATTATAATTTTTAAAAGCGTTCCATCGCTTTGTTCTTCATCTGTTTCCTTTCTGTCTAATACTTCGTCATCATCAGAAGGAGTTATAGTAGCATCTACTTTAGATGTTTTATAAACCTTTTTTGTAGTATATTCAACACCATCTTTCTTTCGTCTTGTTTCGGTGACTGTTTTAATTGTGATGCCATTTTCATCTGTTTCAGTTGATTCCTCAGAACTAATGAGTTCGTCATATTCACTGTATGCAATATCCTCAGGATGATCGTAATCAAATATTTTGCTAGTTTTCAAAACGTTTTTAGTTGTGTACTCAATTCCGTCGGGTCTTCTTCTGGTTTCTGTTATTATCTTAATTTTGCTTCCATCCTTTTCTTCTTTTTCTTCTACATTCCTTTCTAAAACCTCATGATCAGGATTCCCAACAAGAATCTCATCAATATCACTTTCCTTTTCCACTATTTTTATAGCTCTAGCCAATCGTCGAGATATGACTTGTGTTCCATCTTTTTTCTTTCGTGTTTGAACAATCATTTTTACAGTGTGTCCTTCCTCGTCTTCGGCCTCTTCTTCTTCTTCGTTAATTATTTCATCGTCACTGTCTGCATTTTCATTTAGATAATCGTTTAAATTCTTATAATCGCCATTAATTTCTTTTCCCATTTTTGTGGATTTTTCGTTTACCTTTTTCCTTCCGGAAGAGAGTCGGCTTGCAGAAGTGCTTTGATTTGTTCGTTTATCTGGTTTCGTTTTAGTTAAAATACTAGACTGGTTATCTGCTTGTACAGCAGTTTGTCTTTTCGTTGTAGCTTTCGAGGGAGATGTGTCTCCAGGAACTTTGCGACTAGGAGAAGTTGGCGAAGATTTTTCGGTTCTCTTTGAAGTATTTATATTTAACTCTTTTGAGAGTTTTCTTT
>JABUQX010082210.1:0-15000 GCA_015478945.1 Trachelipus rathkii
CAGCTGCCCCTGATATATATATATCATATATATTATATCATTATTATATTAATATTACTATATATATATATATATAATATATATATTTCATATATTATTATTATATATATATATATTTAATAAATATATATCTATTATATATATAAATACTTATTTAATTTACTCTTTTATATACGGTATATATATAATATATATTATATATATATAACTATATATATATAATATATATAATATATATATATAATATATATATTATATATATACAAATATTAGATGTTGCAGAATATATGAAAGATACAAATTACGTATATACATACAATATGTATGGATATTTGCTAATATTGCAAGATCATTATTTGGAATTTAAAGCAATCATAAATAAGGTAGCACATTTGCTGATGTAAGTTATTGTCTATATTCTAGGAGGTTGATCTAGAAAAACCTGGGAAACTACAAAATAATGAACCACAGAGAAATATTTCAGAGAAGAGAATGCTTCCTTATTTTCTGGCGACGGAGGTATCTTCTGCAGCGGAGGCATCATCAATCATCACATCAAATTTCAAAAGAGAAGGTTACCACTATTATATATATATACTATTTATATTATATATATATAGTATATATATTATAATATGATATAAATAGTATATCTGTATACATAGATAATACCTGTAATATTTATATATTGTTGAACCTCTCCAAGTAATGCACTTTGCAGAATCATGACTGCAAAGAATTTATAGAAGGACTCAAAGAAAATTGTTCTTGAGATATTTTGAAGTACAATGTACATTCAGAAAGCGCATGATGGCTTCTTTAAATTCCGACTCATCTACCGGTTTGAACAGGACTATTGTATTGGGGAGTAAGTTTGGTTTCCTAATTAACTTAACGGATTCATAACAGACCTGCATCCTAAAAGCTGAAAGACTTAATTATATTTATAAGGTCAGATAAACAGTTTAAGAAATGCTGTGAATATCTAAATTCCATAAAAGCTAATTAACATTGTAGAGCTTGGCATTAGCAGTGAGCAACTATAATAATTAACCTTTTTTCATCATGTATGCTTGTAGTGAAAAATTTATTTGAGTGAAATTCCTTCAAAATTATAATATATATATATATATATTACTTTTTTCATCATATAAATATGTGTTAGCTATATTTTTACTTAATATATAAATACGACTATATACCTATATATATATATATATATTATATATACCCCATATATATATATATAGTATATTATATATATTATTATATATATATATATATATATATATATATATATATATATTATTAGTATATATATATAAAAACAACTACCTGTTAACGTGCTTTATCCTATTCAGGAGGGTGCCCGGGGGGACTATGGAAATCGGAACTTTAAGGCCGGGCTATCCCAAAACCAGCGCCACTAACGTGTTCGCAGTCGAGTTTTATTCTCGCCCCCAGGTAGATAAAACCCAACTGCTACGCGGGAAGATATTTGAACCAGCTTCCTCTCGTATGAGAGTCGGCGACTCAACCTCCTATATATATATATATACTATATATTATATATTATATATAATTACTATATATTACTATATATATATATACTATATATATCTATATATAACTATAATATATATATATATATATAGTAATACATATCTATATATATTATATATATATATATATATATAATATATATAATATATATATATATATATATATATATAATTTACCATCTCCCATGTAGGGCTTTCATTAAATCCTCATCCGGATTTTTAGGTAAAGAAACTACCTAGAGAAGCTTTCCCTCCTTGAAAAGGGCTATGCCTGTATATGAAACTTATTAAAAAAAAGAAAAATTTGTGTGCGCGCCTTAGGCCTTTATATTGCATGTTTTTGCTTATTTGTTGGACACCCTTATGGGGATAGCATAGTATGTTATGACAGTCAATGTGGCTTTCTTTTAAAATTGTGGTTGAACTGCATAAGTAGCAGCTATTTTGTTGAGTGCTTGTGGTAGGGTTGGCATGTTTTAGTTATAGTATTTAGATATGGTGGTGAATATGTTTTTATACTTCAATATTTTTAAATATTTTATTTTACTTTACTTTAAATTGGACAAGCTGTAGAATGCTGGGAGAGTTTCTTGAGATATTGGGTCGTTGGTTAACATATTAATTGTTAGAGAAAAACACCATTTACTGATTTTTATGAAAATATTTTTATTTTTTTTTTACATTTTTATAATTGGACTCAGCTAGGATCTGGATAAAAATCTTGAGAACAAAAGGAAGTTTGTAAAACTTTCCCACTCTTTGGTCTGGGATATCCTGACATACTGAACAAAATTTTGGCTGAATCTTACCACTTCACGAGCAGATCAGTTTTGATTTTAATCACAAATTAAACTCCAGAGTAAAATTTCAATAGCCCATGAATGAATTTTTGATTCTTAAAGATAGGTGTCGTCCCTAGAGATGTTTTCCAACCTATGTGTCACTATTCCAATAAGCAGTGGGGCCTGTACACTTTTTTCTCTATATTATATATATATAATATATATATATATTATTATTATATATATAATTATATATATATCTATATATATACTATATAGTATTTAATATATATAATAGTATATATATATATATATATATATTATATATAATAATAACTAACCGGTATAATATATATAATGATAGTAATATATATATATATATATATATATATATATATATATATAATATATATATATATAATATATATATATATATATATATATATTATATATATATATATAAAATTCAGATGTGTAAACAAGGTGATGCAGTTTTATGGAAATCTGATTCCGAAACTATTTCCAACTGAGGATTCACTTACTTACTTTATTCCTCCTCAAACGGATGGCAAACAACAAAAGAGAGCCAAAGGAAAGCTCATCGAGAGATACAGAAATATGAGAAGAAAGTTTCGAAAACTGGGCTTACATTCTCAGCATATTTCTAAGAGTGTGGCTAAAAAATCTAAAACCAGTATTTTATTGCATGAAGGTAAAATATGAAGTCTTATGTTGTAGTGTTAACCAAATTTTTTGAACTTTAATACATTATTACACAGATAAGTAGTCATCTATGATAAAGCATTAAAATAATCAATTTGAAAATTATAACAGCTTTTGCAAAAATTTTAGGTGAATCCTTATCAGAGGAAGAATTTTTTGAAAAGCAGCAGTGGCTTAGGTTTAACAAAGAACCTTGGGAACAAGTAGAAAAATTGTGGAATGAAACTTCAGATAAGAGAATATCTGATATCCACCTTAAAGAGGAAGCTACAATACATAGTACTTTCTTGGATTGGCCAATATTAAGAAACACCAATGGACATATCTAGTAAGTATATATATAATATATATATATATCATATATATATATATATATATATATAGTTATATATACTATACGTATATATAATATATATATATATATATATATATACGTATATATAGTATTATATATATATATAGTATTATTTTATTTTTGATTTTTATTTTTAAAATTTATGTCACTCAGTTACACCAACACTGCTAACCATGCCATCTAGACTGCACAACCCATAACAGGGTAACTACTAGTAAAACGAGAGTATCAAAAGTTTTCAATGGTTACAGAGAATGTAAAACTTGTAGTTTAGTAGCGAAAATGAAAATGTCATTACTGTTAAATATTGAAGACCGCTAATATATAAGAATGTCGTTTATAGGTAGTACTGAATAAAGACCAGAAAAATACCACATCTAAGTGGAGTTAGTTTGTCATATACAACCAAAATGTGGAAGATGGATTGTGAAAAAAAGGTTGCAAAATTGACAAGTAGGTGGCTTGGTTTTGAACATGTAATGTTCATGTGTGAGTTTGATGTGGCTAATGCAGAGGCGAGCTTGAACCACTTTATGGTAGCGGTTTTTCGGTTTTGTGCCCAAACGCCACTCCGATTTCTAGTTTCACACAGTTTATCCTAATCCTAGCTTACCTTTCAGTTTATCCCCTCTGTGATCACTACACCAACGTTCCTGCCATTGTTCCTTTGGTGGGGTAAGTATTAGTTGGTCGCCAACCCAACTACCACACGTACACAAGGAGACAGAAGCTAAGACATAGACAGGAAGCATGAAAAAATGAGGGGACAGAAAAAGGCTAAAGTTCCATATGCCACGAAGACATAAAAGTATTGAGGCCCTGGGGGACGCAAGAAAACCACATGTTGCATAATTCGGGTTCTTAAAGTGTTAGTTGTGTATCCAACATAAGAGGAATTACATCCTACTTCTTTGCAATTAAATTGATATACAACATAACTTTTGTAATCCTCCGAACAATGACCACGGGTACTAAAGTATGAGGACACTCGTCTCGGCGTGTAATAGCTTCTTTTCAGACTTAACATGTTCCTTTACAATTATGTTAAATTTTTGTTCTTCTCTAGAAAAGTTTGTCAAATTTAATGATTTAAAATAGAAAGCTATTTGCTTTCCATGTCAAGTGAATTTTTATTTCGAGTTAAAATGTTATTTATAGTTCTTTTATAACTTTTTCTATTTTAAATTGAGGGTACCCATTATTAATTAAGTTTTTCGTTATTCTTATCACCTCTTTGTTAAAGAGTCGTCACGTTGAAGTTATTTTATAGGCTCTGTGGATTAGGGTTTTAATAATTAATAGTTTATACCTTTCGAGTATATTAGAATCATAATTTGTGTATAAACATTTACCTGTACATTAAACATTTACTTCTCTTTCGGCTCTACCATTTATAAAACAAAGTAAAACATCTAGGAATGCCAGTTTTTATTTTAACATCTACTCATAAGTGGAAGTTTAGAAGACTTTTTATTATTATCATATTATTATCATATTATTAAATTAGTATTATTATTTTATTTATTATTATCATTAGTATTATCATATCATTATCATTATCATATATCATTATTATTTATTATTAATTATTATTAAGTATTATTATTATTATAACTTCTAAGTACACTTGAAACAAAGTATTAAACTGTTAATTTTTATAGTGGCTGTTATTTAATAATAATAGAATTATATTATGCGTTATACACATGTTTTCCGACACACTTGAAATATATTTGTTTGTGATGTGTTGCTCCTGCTGCATCTTTATGTCCTTACGGTACTTTACCGTATAGCATTTGGAGATTTGATTCTTTTGTTGGTATATTTTTTTATTTCAAAAAGCAACGCGAAAAAAATAGTGAAGGGAATGATCCATATTGGAGATTTTGGGAACCCCCCATTGTTAGGCCCCAATAGTAAAAATGGAAACATAAAATTCTTCATCTTCAGACAATTTTGAATGGGGATAAGAGCAAAACGCAGCTTTTTTTGATCTCTAAAACATCATTTTCGTGTTTTTTTTTTAGGTGTCTGTAGTACATTGTTTTGGCATTTTTCACATTTTTTTCAGAACCAATTTTTCTTGAAACATTTTTTCTTATCAACTTCTACATTTTTTTGAAATTAATTCCAAACCTTGAAATATTTTCAGATGGGTCCATTACGCACAAAAGTCACGAATTAGTTTTTTGATTTTTTGAAAATTGTGCTCAGCAATGTCGAAATTCAAAACAACCTACTTTTGTTTTTTTTTGTTTTTTTAATAGATCCTGAGCACAATTTTAAAAAAACCAAAAAACTAATTCTTGACATTTGTGCGCAATGGACCCATCTATGCATATTTCAAGTTTGAAGTAATTTCGAATAATAATTGTAGAAGTTGATACGAAAAAATGTCAAAAAAAGTGGTTCTGAAAAAATGAAAATGCCAAAACAATGACTACAGATACCTAAAAACACTCGAAAATGACGTTTTAGAGGTCAGAAAAAGCTGCGGTTTGCTTCTTCCCCAACAAAATTGTCTGAAATTTATTAAGAATTTTATGTCCATTTTTAGGTGGGGCTAAAATGGTGTCCCAAAATCTCCAATATTGGATCATCCCCTGAAACAAAAAAATGTTTTACTGTACCTGTAAGCACTAAGCTGAGGCAGACTCGAAATTTTGAATTTTACTGCTGGAGTCGGAGTCGGAGTCGAAATTTTTTGTTTGAGTGGAGTCGGAGTCGAAAATTTTTTTTTAAGTTGAGTCGGAGTCGGAGTCTAAAATTTTTGTTTAAGTGAAGTCGGAGTCAGAGTTGAAAATCCAAATTTGAATTTAAGGAGTCGGAGTCGCGGAGTCAAAAAATTTATTTTACGACTCCGCAGCCCTGCTTACCACAGACCGTTCCCAATCCTCACTACACCCTATAGCTCTTCTAAATAACACCCCCCTTCCACTTAATAAAACTCCAAAAATTTTAGGCCTTACATATGAGACACATCTGACATTCACCCCACATATGGAACAAATTACATCTTCCACCATACGTAAACTAAACACTCTCCGAACACTTTCCCAACATGATTTTAGCGACAGAAAACACACACTTATCACCACATATAAACAAACAACTTCACAGAACAACATTAAACTATGCTTCCCCTGGATGGTTCCCAGCAATAACAAAAGCCAACATAAAAAAAATTAAAAAAAAATTAAAACACCGCCCTTAGAATAATTACTGGTTGTACCAAAACAACCCCCATCCACCATCTACAGAACGAAACCAAAATTCTCCCTATCACTTCCCACTTAGAGATGGTAGGAACACAATTTTACCAGAAAACCTTAAACCCATCCCACCCTTGTCACCAAATATTCAACAACCCCATCCGTCACAGATTAAAACTCCCTCCCTCCTCACCCTCCAAACTCTATAATGACATATATAACATCATTCCCCCCCCTCCCCCAACAAAACTTGGCTCTCTCATATACATACCCATCTCACTAGCATTCAGCTACAAAATCGCCCTAACAACAAAATTTTAAAATCCCAACCACCAAAAATTTCTCCTGCTGAAAACTCACTATCCAGAAGAGACCAAGTTAATCTCGCTAGGTGCAGATCAGGACACCACCCAAAACTATTACATTATAAATTTAAATTTAAACTAGATAACGTCACTTCCCCCACATGTACTAGATGCCATAACCACCCAGATACAGTAAAGAACCTCCTTCTAAATTGCCCAGCTCTCGACGCCCCCCGAACTGCTTTTCTATCACATCTGTTGAAGACCTGTGGAAACGCCCAAAGGATGCGGCCGGCTTTCTGGAGGCAGTGTGGCCCTCCAATTGAGCCGGGGTCAGGGTAGGACAAGTAAGTATATATATATACCTAACTATTATATATATAATTAATATATATAATCATATATAGATATATATAATAGTACAGCATATAGATCCTACATATATATATATATAATATAATTATATAATATATATTATCATATATATATATCTCATTATATATATTATTATAATACTATATATTATTATATAATTATAATATATTTTTTTTTTTGTAGAAGAAGGAGAATGTTGAAGTATGTGTTGGGATGTTAAATCAGTAAGGGATTAGGAATGGGATTATGGATCATTATGTTGTTCTATGCACACTCTAAACATGTGGGGGCTTGGATGGAGAGGAAGGTGATCCGGAAGGAAGTGGGTGAATTAAGAGTGAGAATTAAGTGAACAAGGGTAAATAGGATAAGTATCTTAAGAACACTCGCAAGTAAATCAGTCGAATGTGAACAAGTTGAAACTGAACAAATATGGGAGCAAATGAAGGAAGCAGTTGTTAGCAGTGCAAAGGAAGTATGTGGATGTGCTAAAGTAGGAGGTAAGAATGTTAACAGTGAGTGGTGGAAAGTAAAAAAGAAGCGTGGTTGAATGTATTAAAAGCCAATGATGTTTCATAAGAAAGATGTTTGGAAGTATATAAGGAGGAAAAAAGGAATGCTAAAAGGTGCATACGTAGGAGGAAAGAAGAGTTAAATGAACAGTTTGGAAGGAGGATGAATGAGGACTTACAAGGTAATAGGAAGCTTTTCTGGAAGGAAGCGGGGAAGGTTAAGAATGAGAATAAGGGGAACCTGGGTAGAATAAAGAATAGGGATGGTGCTTTTGTGACTGATGAAAGGGATGTGAGGAGAGTGTGGATAGAACACTTTGAGAATCTGTATAATATTAATAGTAATGAAGAGGTGATAGTGAATGTATGTGGGGTTTGATGGGGCAAGAAGGAATAGGTATTTTGGGGATGAGGTTATTACCAAAGAGGAGGAAGTAATGGTAGAGTGAGAAAGTTTGAAGAATGGTAAATCTGCAGTATAAGATGAAATTACTGGTGAAATGATCAAGACGGAGCCAGATAGTGATTGTACTGGATTTGGAAGTTGTGGTAATAAAGCGTTATGAGGGTGTAGTTCCGAGAGATTTGGAGGAAGCCACGTAATATAGTACCCACCTATAAATAGGGTAAGGGAAGATAAAGGAACGTGTACGGAATTTAGGGGAATAGTTTTATTGAGTGTTGTATGGGAAGATATATGCAGGTATTATGGTTGAAAGAGTGCCGTCGGAGTGACTGAAAATGACTGATTGGTGAAGAACAGGTGCATTTAGAGTGGTAGAGGAATGTGTGGATCAAATCTTTTACACTGAAACAATGACTGAGAAAAATAGGGACGAAAAGAATAAATTGTATTTAGGTTTATTTGGATTTGCAAACAGGCGTATGATAGGATTAATAGGGAAGCTCTATGAAAGGTGTTAGTAAATATATGGGTTGGTGGTAGGCTTCTGAATGGATTAAAAGTATGTATGAGATAGTAGAGTGCGTGTGTAAGAATAAATGGTGTCAAAAGTGATTGGTTTATATTAATAAATGGAGTAAGGCAGGGATGTGTTATGCTCTCCTTGTTATTTAATTTGTATATGGATGCAAGGGTTATGAAAGAATTAGAGATGGGGTTGCAGGGAAATGGTGTCAGAATTGATGGAGAATGGAGGTAGTGAGGGCCCCTAAACTCTATTATAACTGCGGATGATTCGGTTTTTGTGTGGTGAATCTGAAGAGAGTTTAAGAGTATAGTAGAGAGATTTGGTAGGTAGGGTGTGTAAAAGGAATGGTTTGAAAGTTAACATAGATAGAGCAAGTTAATGGTTTGTGAGTGAGGACAGTCCTCGGTGTAAATTTATGTTAGATGGTGAGAAGCTGGGAAAAGTGTCTGAGTTTTAAATATTTAACCTATATGTTGGATGAAAAAGGAAGCGGATGATGCAGAGTGGTGTACGGAAAAGTTGTGAATGTAGGAAGTGGCTGGTGCAGATTAATATCGTTGGTGATGAAGGGACTAAGTCTAGAGTGCGCTAGGGTCTTTACCATGAGGGTATGCTTGTTTACCTGTGTTAATGTCACAGTAGTGAGACCGTATGGTCTGGAAATAAGAGGTAATATATCTAAAGTTCAACGTGTTCCAGATGGACAACCTTAGGGGTTTTTAGGGATGAAAAGAATTTTGATAAAGAGAGGAACGAACGTATTAGAGAGATGTGTGTGGTGTGAAGAAAGGGGTAAATAAGAAAATAAAATGAAATAAAAGAGATGCTTTGGTCATGTGGAAAGGATGGATGATAGTCGCTTGGTTAAGCGATGTATAGTGGCGAGTGTGTTGGGAACGACCGGCTGGGAGACCCGAAGAAAAAATGGATGGATGCAGTGAAGGAATGGCCTGGAGGAGAAAATGTGAGTTTGGTAGAGGCGGAGAAAGAAATGGTGTTGTAGTAGGAATGAATGGGCGCGGGTGTTGTGGAGGGGGCGTGGCTATGGCCACCTGGGTCTCAGGGATGAAACCCTGCACCCTGACCGATTTACATACGTATTAGTGAGATCCCGTCGCGGTCCGCATGAAGCTCTCAGGGGGGTTTTCTGACGGCGACGGGTTCCGCCTAATTGATATTGAGAGGGTGCGGTATCAGCTGGGCAATTTCTTTTCACGACGTGTGTATGTTCTTCCATTACTTTTTTCTTTCCGGGATCGATAATGTCGCACCTTAACCCTCATTCCTTTGGGAGAGTTGAGGGAGGATAATAATAATTAATAATATAATAATAATAATAAATAATATATATAATATATATATATATTATATATTATATAGTATATTAATATTATAGTATATATATAAATAATAATAATTATAAAAATAAAATTATATAAGAATATTATTAATAAAAAGATATATTAATTTATTATTATTTATATATATATAACGTATATATATAGTATTTAAATAGATAAGTATTGGCTTTTATAACTATGTGTTGGAACATCATTCTAGAAAATTTTATCTCAAATGGAATTTGAATAAAGAGAGTATTAAACACTTAATGATGAACAGAATCAAACATAAAACATGGATCAACCTTTTGAAAAATATTCACCCTGAAGGTTCAAAAGGTTAGTAGTTTTCTGTTTATTTGTATTATCATTAATGCCTGCATGTGTTATTACGTATTTCAAATTAGTAATTAATCATTAAGTATGAAGTAATGGTCATATTTACATGTGTAAATAATTTTATCATAGTATTTTTGAATGGGTTTTTCACTCCACCATTATTTTTATTTTATAGCTATGAAATCAAATATATGTACGCAAATGTTTTCATTTCAAATATAAGTTATAAGAAAAGGTTCAAGTCGTTTTTAGTGGCATAATTTTAGGAATGGGTGTAAGTCTCCTTCAGTGGCACTCGGTTTTTAGTAGGAATAGACATCCCATTTTTTTTATTCAGAGATGAGGTTGTAGTTGGAATCTTTTATCAAACAATTTTTTTAAATTATAGTGGAAATTGGGCTCGTATAATAAAATGGGGATTTAACAGTTTTGATTTCTTTAATCGTGACTGACATCTCGTGCTAATATTTACATAATGAATTGATAATATCTGGCATTTAAGTTAAAGGAATATTTTGAATAAAGTAGAAATTTATTTATATAAAAAGGGGAAATTGTAAGAAGTTAATGTAGTTATAAAGTTGGATTTGATAATTGTAATGGTAATTTTTCCAGTACGTATTTAGGCAGTGTTATTGCTTATGTTATTTCGAGGATTGATATTTTTGTTTAAATAGCCAAAGTTTTTTAAACCAAATTTGTAAAATCCAGCTATATTTTTTTCTTTCAAAATTTCCCTTTATAGGAGAAGATGCTGTTCTTCTGTATTTATTACCCCTGCTGCTAAAACCCAAAAAAGTCGCACTTCCATCCAAAAAGAATACAAATTGGAAACCTTCGAAAGGTGACATGCAAGAGGCTTTCATGATTCATGCTCTGGTAATTTTATTATTTAGTTTTATATTATACTTTTTACTAAATTAAAAATATATTCCCTTTTTACTTTTATTACTCACAATATCCCTTAAAAAGTTAAAATGTTAATTTTATGATTTATTCCATTTTAATAATGCATTTCTTTTTCAGAATGCTGAGGATATTAGTATTATGATTTATTCCATTCTAATATTAATGCATTTCTTTTTCAGATTGCAGATGATATTCCTAACATCATTTCTCGAAGACAGGAAAAGCTTGGGGAGATGTCATTACACATGCAGCCATTTGTAATTATTGAGGGAGAAGATCTTCTGAATGCAGTGCATTACTACGTGGTTATGAATAAAGTGCTATACAGATTTGATTCACCCTTAAATGCAATTGAAAACTGCTTTAAAGCTTTTCATGTTTTCCACCTTCAATACCCTATGGAATCTGAAAGTGTTTGGTTATTTATACAGAAGTTCTTTTTTGAAATTACAACTGAGTGGGATAAGACAGTTTCTGATGTGTGCGAATTAATTTCAGATATAACATCATATAATACTGACGAAATTTCGGATTAAAATTTTGATAACCTTAAAATTTATAGTTAGAAAATGGAAATTGCTAAATTTAGTTTTGTTTGCTTTTATTGTAAGAGAAAAGTACCTAGTGATTCTAGTTTGATATTACATTTGCAAGTTTTTCACCCAGAGCAGTATTCTCAAAGTAAATTTATATGTGGGCAAGGTAATTGCCAAAAGCAATTTTGTTTAAAATGGCCCTTTAAAAGACATTTGAAAAAACATCTTTCCAATTTAAAAGTTATAAACTCTAATCAAAATTACAAAAAAACAAAACAAAATTCACAAAATGATTTTATTAGTTCTAATAATGATAATCTTTTAGAGTCTTCAAGCGGTGCTTCCAGTAACATTATTCAATCTACTTTAATACGTCAAAATATTAATCTATCTAATGATAAATTTTCTCATCCTTTAGAAATGAAAGACGAATGTCAAGTCTCTTTTTTAGAATATGATGTTTCAGCCCTACAAAGTAAATTCGAGGAAGAAATTCTGCAATTTGTCTCTCAAAAATTTCATAATGATTTTGCATCAAGAAAGAAAATTAGAGAGGAAATATTCCAAGCTGAGAATTTAATTTTTAATTCATCATTCTTGCCCTTGCTTAAACACAAAATTCTTTCTACTTTTCGTGATATGGACTCGCATGCTCTAGAACAGGTTTTTAATAGCGTTCAAAATCCATTTTCAGTATTTCGTACTGAATTTTTAACTTTAAAGTATCTACGTAAAAAAGAGGTGTATGTTGATCCTCAGCTTATAACGATAGGATATAAAACCAAACTGAAGAAATATAAACTTAAAACAGTCATAGAAAAAGTTCCCATTCGTATTTGTTATATTCCTATTATCGATACCTTAAAATGTTTGTTCTCGATGGACAACGTTTATGATATTGCATGTAAATACATGGATTCTTGTTCAGAGTCTGTACTTTTAAATGATATTAGTAATGGGAATATGGCCACTAGTAAATTAAATTACCCAGGAAGAAGAATTTTTCCACTCCTTCTTTACTATGATGATTTTGAATGTGGCAATCCATTGGGTTCACATGCTGGTAAGAACAAAATAGGAGCATTTTACTTTTCTGTTCGATGTTTTCCTAAAGAGTTTCAATCGCGATTAGAAAATATTTTTTTATTAATGTTATCTTATTCATCAGATATGCGAATGTTTGATAACGAAATTATTTTCAACAAGATGATAAAAGATTTAAATTATTTGCAAGCAGAAGGTATTGAAGTGAAAATCGGTAATGGAAACTTTAAAATTTATTTTCAACTGATATCACTTATTGGTGATAATTTAGCTATGAATACAATTGGAGGGTTTGTTCAAAGTTTTAATGCGAATTATTACTGTAGGCATTGTAAAGCGAGTAAGGAAATCTTGCAAAGACAAATGACGGAAGACATTTTATTACTGAGGAGGAAAGATGAATATGAAAGAGAGGTATTATTAAATACGCCTTCAGAAACTGGTATAAGATCTGAATGCATTTTTAATAAAGTTTCAAATTTTCATATATTGGACAATGTTATTGGTGATTTAATGCACGATATAACTGAGGGTGTTTGTAATTTTGATTTGAGTAAAATCATACTTTTTTATGTAAATGTAAATATTTTTTCACTTGAAACTTTAAATAATAGGATTCGTTTTTACAGTTACGGAGAAAATGAAGCTGCAGTACCTTGCATAAAACACGAAAATTTAGTCAAAGATTCATTAGGTTTTTCTGCATCGGAAATGATTTCCTTTGTAAATATATTTCCTTACCTTATAGGAAGTTATATACCATGCAGTGACAAACATTGGCAATTGTATTTGATACTTAGACAAATTTTAGATATTTTATTTTCAAGCACACTTCAAAAGGGAATTCATGTTTTACTGTCTACTCTTATTTCAGAACATCATGAAATGTATTTAAATTTATTTTCAGATTCTAATTTAAAGCCTAAACATCATTTTATGGTGCACTATCCGCGGATGGTTTGTGAATATGGTCCTCTTATTAATTTATGGTGTATGAGATTTGAAGCGAAACATAGAGAGTTGAAATTAATTAGTAATACTAGTCAGTGTAGAAGAAATCTACTTAAAACAATTGCTACTAAATATCAATTAAAATTTTCTTATCGTTTAATTTCCAACAGATGTTTGGATGATACTCTTGTCTGTGGAGAAAAAATAAATGTAATGGATTTTCCTGAAATAGTACGTCTTAATGCAAGTTTATCAACTTATGGGGAAAGGTTTAATGCTTATCGTCGTGTTATTTTTAATGGCCGTACCTATAAATCAAAATATTTTTTGTTTAATGCACTTAAAGATGATATGCCAATATTTTTTGAAATAATTTACATTTTTGTTTATGATCCTCCCCGTTTAATATTTTGTGGTAAGCCATACAGAACGCTTGAATTTAACACTCATTTTCATGCTTATGAAATTGAGAAACCCGAAAATAAAAGTCTATCACTATCATGTCTTTCCGAGTGTGTCGATTATAACTCCTATAAGTTGAATTTTATTGGTGGTAAAAAATTTTTAAGTGGAATCTTTAATATATGATAAATACTTTATTATTATGATTATTATTATTCTTTATGATTATTATTCTTTATGATTATTATTATTATTATGATTATTATTATTATTATTATTATATTCAGTTAAAAAATGTTCTGTAGTCTTTATTTTCGTTTCTATTATATAAATCATTTGCACCTGTTTTTTTTTCATCCTCTGTTGCCAATTATGTTAACACTTGAGCATTGAAGTACTTTCTTTGCTCTAATTATAATTTGTAAGCAATGTATATTTTGTTACATAAAATTTATTTCAAATATCTGAAAAGGTAAATGTAAAATTAACTTAACTCTGATTTACTTAATTGTGATAATTAGTAATTTAAAATCTGTAATTTCAATTACGATTATTCCTTACAAAAAAAATATAAAAAATTGCACAAGCATTGTATTTTATTTATGAAGATCATATTTTCTTTATCAGTTGTTAATATTTGGTTTTGAAAACTGATTAGTTAACGATAATTACAATTTGTAAGTTTAATGGAAAATTCACAGGCTAAAACTTTTTAATTTAA
>JABUQX010082210.1:20000-25000 GCA_015478945.1 Trachelipus rathkii
AAAATGTATGCAATTTTATAATTCCATCTGCAACTAAGGGTCTTTTCACATATATAAATATACAGAGCGGAAAAGAGCTTGTATTCCAAAAATAAAAAAAATAAAAAAAATATATATATATATATATATATATATATATATATATATATATATATATATATATATATGCTCTTATATATATATATATATATATACTATATATATATATATATATATATATATATATATCAGGGCGTTTCTTCCATTTTTGGGTGGTGTGTGTTATAAAGCTGTGTGTGTATCTCTATATATATATATCTATATAACTATATATATATATATATATATATATATATATATATATATATATATATATATATATATACTTACATAATTGCTGTCGTTTAACTTTTGAAACATTTTTATATTGGTAAGTACATTCATCTTTCTTGCTTTGTAAATATGATCTTTGTTTTCGTGTAGCTGTTATAGTTTTCTAGTTACATGCCTGAACTTTTCGGGATGCTGACCTATATATATATATATATATATATATATATATATATATATATATATATATATATATATATATATATATATATATATATATATATATATATATATATATATATATTTTTATATATATAGAAAAATATATAAAAAAATATATAACTCTTAACTATGGAAAAATATATTATAAGTGGTTGACTCAGAACAAAATCAATAAAAAATGTAACGTAATTTCAATGATTTGAGGTTAAATACATTAGTAAATGCTGGATTTTCAAATGTAATTTAATTAATATTAACAAAAAGTAAAAAGAAATTGATATATATTTTTTTGCGCTTCACACGTGTAGGCTTATAAAAATGAGTAAGCTTAAACAATTTTTTTCAGTTTAAATTTGACGAATGTTCGCAAAGTTATAGAGACGCCATGATAATAATAAATTGATATTTTATATTTTTATATATTTATTTTTTGATCCGGGGTGGGGCCTTCGGCCCCCTCTATATCTACCCCCACGTCCCCCGCAAGCGGGGTGCCCCGCTCGCTACGCTTCGCGGGTCCGTGGTGGAATTTTTTTAAAATAAAAATACCCATAAATTATAATAATAATAATCGAAAATAAAAGAACTTAAAAAAAAATCAAATTCATATTAAAGTTAAATAATAATAATAATAATAATAATAATAATAATAATAATAATAATAATAATAATAATAATAATAATAATAATAATAATAATAATAATAATAATAATAATAATAATCTTTGTTAATTTCTTAAAAATGTCATAATTACTAGAAATATTTTATAAAAAATTTACCTAATAAATATTAAAATAAAGAAAATACTCGAAATTCGTTGTTTCTCTTATCGAAAATTTTCCCCCGATAAACGGAGTCAACCTCTTATAAATGTCCCTATATATATATATATATATATATATTATATATATATATAAATAAATATATATATTTTATATATATATATATATATATATATATATATATATATATATATATATATATATATATATATATATATATATATCCTATATATATATATATATATACTGTGTATGGCTAATTAAAAGAATATAGGAGCACACAACCACAAGCTAACGACAAAAAGCATAAATCAAACTAAGAGTAATCAAAAGATTAGCGCTTATATTTTAGTTTAATAAAAGAAATTTATGACAAAAAACTAATTTATCGCGCATGCGCCGACCGAAGGTAAAATGTGTCCAGTTTAGTTTACGTTTAATAGCATTGTCATCATAGCATACTTAGTTTGTTATTAATATATAAAATTAGATTTACAAAATTCTAAATAATATTAAAAAAATATATGCATCATCAGTTGTCAGATCCATTTGGGTAAGCGGCCCATACTTAGCATACACCTTTGACCACCCCTGATTTATATCTATATGCACGTTTATTTCTATGAATATATATATATATATATATATATATATATATATATATATATATATATATAAATATATATATCAAAGCAAATTAAGTTATATATATATATATATATATATATATATATATATCATCTTTACTATAACTCTCTATATATATATATTAGTGATGGACCGGATGTCAAAATTTGACGTTTGCGGATGCGGATGCGGATACGGATGCTTAAAAGATGATGAGGGATGCGGATGCTGATCTTAAAGCAGATGAAGATATACAGTGTGAATACGAATGAGGATGTTACTCTTTGAGGAACACGAATTAAAATATTATTTATATATATATATATATATATATATATATATATATATATATATAACATATATATATATAACTGTGCTATACATATATATATATATATATATATATATATATATATATATATATATATATATATATATATATATATATATAGTGCGTATCGGGAGTGGAAAAATTCTCGTTCTCCTATCACTCTCGCTAATTTTCATTCAGCTAGAAATCGTTGCAGGGATACTCTTCGACGAGCAAAGCGGGCTTTCATCAAACGAAAGTGCGCTAACCTCCTTGGTTCTCCTACTGACAAATCTTTCTGGCCTCTTGCCAAAAACATCTCTAACAACTTCTGTAAATCTGCCTTTCCTCCTCTTATTCGATCTGATGGTTCTGTTGCTAATTCTCCAACTGAAAAGGCCAATCTCTTCGGCCTCCTATTTTCCTCTAACTCAACCCTGGACGATTCTGGCATTCCATCATCCTCCTCCTTCTCCTCTCAGGTGTCTATGCCTTTGCCTGTGATTACATTTGATCGGGTGCATGGGCTCTTGAAATCTATGAACGTTAGGAAGGCAGGTGGCCCGGACGGCATTCCTCCCCGAGTTTTGAGGGAGTGTGCTTCCGTGCTGGCCCCTTCCCTCGTTCAACTATATTCTCTATGTCTCAATACTAACACTTTCCCTCAGTGTTGGAAGCACGCACATGTCCAACCTAAAAGGAAGCCGCTCTGATCCTTCTAACTATCGCCCTATAGCTCTCACTTGTATTCTATTCTAAGATCTTTGAAACCCTTCTCAGCTCTCATTTCTTAGATCATCTGGAGTCAAATTCACTTCTTTCTGATCGCCAGTATGGCTTTCGGCGCTCGAGGTCTACTGGCGATATACTTTCCTATCTTACTGATTTATGGTTTTCCGCTCTTAGGAACTACGGGGAGACTTGCGTGGTGGCGCTTGACATATCCAAAGCATTTGACCGGGTATGGCACGCGTCACTGCTCTCCAAGCTCCCCTCCTTTGGGTTTCCTCCTTCTCTTTGCTTACTTATCTCTAGTTTTCTTTCAAATCGCTCAATATCGACTGTTGTTGATGGTGGTACTTCTTTATCAATAGTGGTGTTCCTCAGGGTTTCTGACTTATCTCTTACTTTTACTCTTTCTTTTCATTAATGATCTTCTCACCTGCACATCTAACTATATCCTCATATGCCGATGACTCGACCCTTCATTCTTCAACTCATTTCAATTCTGCTCCCTCTTTTACTTCTAGAATTGCCTCTCGTCTTAATCTTACCGATTCTATTCTCGCTGATCTGGATAGAATTTCGTGGGGTCGTCTGAACATTGTGAAATTCAATTCTTTAAAAACTCAACTTCTGCAAATCTCCCTCTCTAAGACACCTTCTAACTTTCCTATCTCTTTCGACGGTTCTCTCGTCTCACCTGTTGACAATATAAACATCCTTGGCCTTAACATAAACAAAAAAATGTCTTGGAAACCTCACATCACAACGGTTGCTAGGGCGGCCTCAAAGAAACTGGGAGTTTTGTTTAGACTGCGAGACTTTTTTTCCTCTTCTCAGTTACTCCAGCTATACAAGGGCCTCATCCGCCCTTGTATGGAGTACTGCTCTCATATCTGGGGGGCTCTGGTTTCACCCGGCTTTTGGACAGGGTCGAGTCAAAGGCCAAAAGGCTTATAAACTGTTCTGTACTTTCCAGTTCACTTGACCCTCTATCTCTGCGGCGCGATGTTGGTGCTTTATCTCTTTTCTATAGGTACCACAGCGGCAGAGTGCTCGAGGGAACTTATCACTCGCATTACTTCCCTACGTCCCCCTCGTAGCACTAGGGGTGCTGTGTCTGCACATGAGTTTGTGTTAATATTGTTAACTCAGAGAAGCTAGTTCGCTGCAGTGCTTTCCTGCCACTTCTGTTCTGTGGAATTCTCTTCCATCTTTTGTGTTTCCTGCTGAATTTAATCTCTCCCACTTTAAAGCCTGCGTCTGTGCTCATCTGCGTAATTTGCGCTAGCTGGATTTTTGAGGCGTACAACACCCACTCCTTGAATAGGGCTCTGCCCGTGAGTGGTGGTGACAACTTAAAAAAAAAAAAAAAAAAAAAGTCAGGCTTACGAGGCTGTCAGTGGGACCAACCTCCGCTTCCTTTTTGTTCTATCCATCACGATCCCATCCGCCATCAACTCATCCATTGCAGGCATCTGGTGTTTCCTCAATGAATCCTCTACTGTGTCTCTCCACCTCTTCCGCGGTCTTCCCCTCGGTCTCACTCCCTCCGGTCTCCACCTCCACCTCCTGCTGGCAACTCTCTCTCCCTGCATCCTCTCCAGGTGTCCCCACCATCTCAGTCTGGCTGCGTCCACTTTATTCATCATGGGTTTCACACCCACGCTCTCCCTCACTGTCTCGTTTCTCACTCTGTCTCTTCTCATCTTTCCAATCACTGTCCTCAACACATTCATCTCCACTGTCTGAATTCTACTCTCCTCTCTCCCTGTCATGCTCCATGTCTCCGCCCCATACAACAGTATCGGCGTCAACACTCCCTCGTATATTGCTCTCTTCACCTCTTTGTTCATATATTTATCTTTCAAGATGGGGTATACTGCTCTTACAGTCCTGCCATACTGCTCAATCCTACTCGTAATTTCCTTTGCACACCCCCCTTCTCTTCCAAGTGCTTCCTATCGACATTTTTAATCTCTCTACCGTCTACCTCCACTATCAACTCCTCCTCCTCCTCCTCCCT
>JABUQX010082210.1:37500-40000 GCA_015478945.1 Trachelipus rathkii
AATAATAAAATAATAATAATAAAATGATTACATTGTGGAATATAAAAGTTATGCATAAAATATTCGTTTTCTATATTTATATTTCAATCCCCGAACAGGGACTTGAACCCTGGACCGTTAGGTTAAAAGCCTAACGCTCTACCGACTGAGCTATCCGGGCTTATAATAATAATATTAATAATAATAATAATAATAATAATAATAATAATAATAATAATAATAATAATAATAAATAATAATAATATAATAATAATATAATAATAATAATAATAATAATAATAATAATAATAATATAATAATAATTAAATTAATAATTAATAATAATAATAATAATAATAATAATAATTAATAATAATAGCTGAAGAAGTCCAATCTGGTAAAGGGAGTTCGTTCTCTCTTGAATTTTAATTTTTTAAAATGATAACACAATGTAACAAGAAAAATGTATCTTCTGATTTTTCTTTGTTTTTATGTCCGTTTTCTTATTTGTAGATTCAATATGTTTTTTAGTTTTTCTCTGGCATCGGACTTTTTGTGCTTACGACGGCAGAAAAGTTATTTATGTGCGGCATCCCATTTTTTGATGGTGGTACCGTTACAAAAACAAAATTTTTTTGGTTTCTTCTGATTTTTTTATATTGTTTTTTATTCAGTTTTTATGCATAGATTTCAAATATGTTTTTAGTTTTTCTATAGCATCGACCGTTTTGACTGTGTTACCGACACCGCAGTAAGGATTTATTGGCATTCTATTTTGATGGCTGGTTACCGTTTACAAAAAAAAAATTAAAGTAATAAATGGTGTTCTTCTTATTTTTTTATTGTTATTTATTTTTTTTTTATATGCTGATTCCAAATATGTTTTTAGTTTTCCTTAGTATTTACCAGTTTTGTGTTACGACGGCGAGGAAGTATTATTGGCATTCTCATTTTATGGTTGGTTACCGTTACAAAAAAAATAATTTTTTTTTTTGTTTCTTCTGATTTTTTTATTGCTTTATTCAGTGTTTTTTTATGCAGATTCAAAATATGTTTTTAGTTTTTTCTCTAGCATCAAACCGTTTTTGTGTTACGGATGGCCAGAAGAATTTAACCACCATACAAAATGAGAAGATGCCAATAAATACTTTCTGCCGTCGTAACACAAAAACGGTTGATGCTAGAGAAAAACTAAAAAAAATTTTTGGAATCTGCATAAAAAAACTGAATAAACACAATAAAAAAATCGGAAGTAAAGAAAAAAAAATTTTTTTTTTGTAACTGTAACCACCATACAAAATGAGATGACCAATAATTACTTCCTGCCATTCGTAAACAAAACGGTGCGATGCAGAAGACACTGCTCGTTCTTATCAGCGTTAGCTGATAAGAACACGTGTTTCGAGATAAGAACACGTGTTTTGAGATAAGGTTATTGATTTGTCATGTTAATTTTTATTTACTTTTATTTATTTTTTATGTATTATTATTATTATTATTATTATTATTATTATTATTATTATTATTATTATTATTATTATTATTATTATTATTTATTATTATTATTATTATTATTATTATTATTTTATTATTATTATTATTATTTTTATTATTATTATTATTAATTATTTTTTTAAATTGGCAAATTGGATAATGAAATTTGTTTCGAAAAAGTTAAATATTAAAAGTAATATTTCAAGTTCTGATATTACTTTTATTATTAATTAAATATTTATAATTTTTCACCTTTTTTCCTTTTTTAGTTTTGGGTATTTAAGTAATCAAAGAGAGGAGTTCAATTTTAGGGAGAGAAGTACAATAACACTTTACTGTTATTACTCTATCACTCTATTACTTTATTACTCTTTACTACATCAACTCTTTAATGTAAACTCTTTATAATATTAATATTGTTTTGTGTTCTTTTTCTATTATGGTATTCTTCTTAAGCTTTTAATGGTCAATATTAATTATTAATTTTTTCCTTCTTCAATATGAGGTAGAAGTAGTCTAATAAAATTTGAAGAAGGTCATTTTTTTTTCATTTTAATGCTTATACCTTCTAGACTTTTCATGAGTTAAAAAGATAAAGTTGCTTTCAATGGATCTTTTTGTACCAAAATATTAAAGATTCTTCTAATTCTTCATCTATAGTCTGTCATTTATTTATTTATCTATTTTAATATTTATTTATTTAATTTTCAAAGTTCACACTTGACTGCCATCCCCCTTTGTTTAGGAGGGGAATAAAAGCGCTTCATTTTTAATGCTGAACCCATTAAAATTTTTATTTTATTTCCAATGCTTCTAATTTGCATATTATCTTTTTTCACTCAATACTTATTCATTAATTTAATTAAATTTTAGATATTTTCCTATTTTTCTCATTTTATATATATATATATATATATATATATATATATATATAATATATATATATATATATAATATATATATATATATATATATTTTTTTTATTTATATATATATTTATATATATATTATATATTTTTTTTTATAT